>JAKELK010000086.1:0-274405 GCA_021525775.1 Lactarius deliciosus
TTCCCCTCGGTATTCTCTCCACCTGGCTGCTCCTAGGAATTGTACTGGTACGTTGCGATCTCCCCTTCGTTCAAGGGAGTAGGTTTGAAAGTTCCTCCACTGATCTCGAGTTGTGAACGCCACGGTGAGGGATCTTGGTCTTAATGTTACGCCACCACAGGCGTCAGTCCGACTTGGACGGCGAAAGGGCGTTCACGACTTAGCGAATATCTTGTATACAGGTCACGTGACCTGTGTTCGTGCACACGGTGTCTATTGAAACACGTGACACTTAATGACTAAGCACTAGGACACTTCGAGTCACTAGGCGATCGATGGGAACGACTTGCTTTAAGGAGACAAGCGAGACACGCGTGAGAGAGGGAGAGAGAAGTGGTGATTGAAGAAGACCAAGATGGCGTATCTTGGTCTTATTGAGCCACTATTTATACATGTATGAGGACGCTTTAAAGCTCCTCCCGAATCCGTACGACTAGTAGCGTAAGTAGCTCGAACCCTACTACAGCTGTCCTAGGAATGAGTCATGCCACATCGGCATGTGATACTGTACGACTACGCTGACTGATACTTGAGTCCATGACACATTACGACTTACTAAAGGAGTCATCACCGTATAGTAAGCGTCCACTTCGCGTACCGTGACAGTCAGCGCGACGCTCATCCAGCCAACCCAGCGATTTCCGAGGCACATCCTGCACGCGTATACACACCCTGCTGCTCCCAGTCACATCTCGCTCGCTGAGGCCCTGAGGACTGGGACAGTCCATTTATCAGTGGGGAGGAAAACTAGGGCGGCCCCCTTTCATGAAAACTGGCACACTCACGCCTCCTTTCGCTTTTCCTTTGTTTTCTGTTTTGCGACTCGACACTTATTTTCATCTCAAGGCCATTTATTTATTATCGACCAGCACTCATTCTCCGACCTCAAACGTTCATTTTCTGACTCTTTCCGACCCGGCAGACCCTCGCCCCTCCTCACGCAGTCATTTGGCCCATCCATCGCTCATCCATTCCCACGCTCGCCGACTCCCATAACAGCAATCCACTGCGACCAGCAGCAACAACAAAAATGCGCTGAATGCCACACACAAACCCAACAGCTTTGCGCAAGTCCACAAGTCCAGCATTCGTAGCAGCGACGACACCAGTGCACAGTGATACGCCTGGTCTCTCCCTGAGCCCTGAAAAGGTGCGTTTTGCACTTTCCAGATGTTCTCTGTACTCACTCGCACTCGTCTGCTTTTTCATGTTTTCTAAGCGCCGCGTTCCCGCGCTTCCACGCTTTCCCGCGCTCTCTGTGCACTCGGCTCTCCACTCATTCCTTACTCTTCCCTTCGCGTTTTAGCTTCCCCCTTTCCCCTGTTTATTGAATTCACCCTCTTTATAGCCCATGTAACTACAACCTTACACCTAAGATTTCTAATAGTAGACTTCTCCCCTCGGACTTTTGAGCTCAGTGAAGCTCTTCCCTTGCATTCCCCAGCGTGACGCACTAGCGCATGGCCTTAGCGACTCCACCCCGACGCGTCCCCGACCCCAGCAGCCATCCATGCGAAGTTTTGCGCCGCGCCGAAGCGCGCGCGACCGTTTCCCATCACCTGCAACCAACCAACCCCGTTTCCTCTCCCGACCTTGCTGCACTTGTGCGCGGCTCTCGCCCTTCTACACAGACGCGTCCGCGATTACCGCGGACCTATAGACGACACCTTGCGCACCGCGGAGGCCTGCGCAATACCTCGCGACGCTTCACACCCCCCAAATCCTGCGCACGCCGTAGACCGTTTCCTAGCATTCAGGGACGGTTTAGGGTATCAACAGACCCCAGCGATGCACGTGGAGAACAATTATGATCTCAGCGCCTTACACAAGCGTTCTCAACTCACGCGGCGATGTGCGCGGATGCTGCCAGTCAACTGCGATGACCATACGATCTGTAGAGGTAGCCCCCTCACGCAGCGACAATAGCGAGCGAGCCACATTCGCACATGCTCCTGCGTCGCGCATACACCCTCACAATAATGTCCTGAGTTACTGACTGTATTTATCAGTTCCCGCGGAAGTGTGCGCAGTAGCAGCAATGCAAGTCCACCGTCAACACAAAGCATAACCCGCATCAGCAAGGACCCCAAGCGCAAGATGGCAACGGCAGTGACAACAGCACTACATTTATGCGGACGTTCGTGCCACACTCGCAGATCGACAATGGCTAGGTACAAGCGGCGACAGTTATAATACATGCGGCGATGTGTGCGGTACTCGCAGATTGGCTTAGTCAAGACCGGCGCGCACCAGGAAGATCAAACGTACAAGAGCAGCAACAACAGCACCACTTGCGCGCAGTCATTTGCGGCACGTTCATAACTTAGTGACAGCACCCAGTACTCGCGGCGACATTTCCAGCAGCCGCGGCAACATCCGCGAATCAACAGCAACGCGATTCAAGGAGCATCGCATGAGGAATCGCAAGTCCAGCGACAGTGACAGCGCCGGCACCGCGCAGATTTTCGCAGCTTGCACAAAGGTTCATTACTATTCCCAGCATATGTGCCAGCGTTTCCAAGTCCCGCAAGCACGTGCACGGCTAGAGCGACTTAGTATTACAGAAGAGTACCGACTTGGCAAGGACGCAAGTGCAAGCATACCAGCAACAGCGCCACAATCGCGTGGCCATCGGCGACTCGGCTAGGCGACTCGGACGACAGTGCGTACCAGCACACGCACTTACGACCCCACAACAATGCGCCCAGTGAATGCGACTTGGCGGAAGACACCAGCAGTACTGCATGAGACAGTCGCAAGCACACAAGCAGTGGAAACTCTGCCATGCCCGCACGGATCTCCACGACTCACCGCGAAGACTCTAAGGGTCAAAGAAACATCACAGGCACCAAAACGTGCATGCACAGTGACACGCGCAACAGCTGCACCTGAACGCTGACATTGTCACCTAGCAGTCAGCGCTGCGAAGTACATCACGTTAGCCGGTGACCCATGAAGCCACGGACTGCCGCCTTTGACTAGGAGGATGACCACGACTGTCAGCAGCCGCATGAATGACTCCGAAGGCTGCAGTGGGGAGATGATAGGCCAGCGCGCTCCCTAACCGGTGAAATCACACCTTTCACATTTTTTGGCTTTGTTACATTTCCTCTACACCTTCCACACTCACCCGCACTTCCCTGCACTCGGCCGCATTCCTGCCCACTTTCTAAGTGCTGCTCTCCGACGCGCTTCGCCACTTTCCTACACTCTCTGGGCACTCAGGTTCCCACTTGTCCGGGACACCACCCTCCGCATTTTGGCATTCCCCTGTTTATTATTTATCCAATTTACCCTCTTTCATTAGCCTACATTTCCTAGTATATAGCCCATATAACTACCACCCTTACACCTCAGATTAGAATACAGCGTCCTCTTCTCACTTCAGAGCTCAGTGTAGCTCGCTCCCTCACATTCCCCCAGTGTGCTGCATTTGCGCGCAGCCTTAGCAACTCAAACCAAACGCATTCCCGACTCCGGCGGCCGCATATGCGAAGTTTCGCGCCGCGCCGAAGTGTGTGCGACCATTTACAACCACCTGCAACCAACTGACCACGTTTCTGTCCCCAACATCGCCGCACTCGCACGCGGCCTTAGCCTTTCGACACTGATGCGTCCGCGATTGCCGCAAACCCACATTCCACACTTTGCATCCCGCGGAGGCCTGCACGATATCTTGCGACACCTCGCCCCTGGACCCACTCATCCTAGCTTAGGGACAGACAGTTTTGGGTATCAGCGTGTGTACATTAATTAAATATTCACAATTTGGACACACGCAAACAATAAATCATGGAAATGGTGACGAAAGACCACTGAAGGGCCTCAATGTCCCTGCGTCGCGGTGATCACCACGGTGACACTGGTGCCCAGGGCCATGACCTGTAATGCCGTGACACACCGTACGTGGGCGTCAAATATATTCATGGTGACGCCACCACTGGGTGGAGTACATCGTATATGGTGTGTGACCATTTTGGGTCCTTGGCCGTCAATCCAATCTTGCTGCACCCACCAAATCTGCCAGTCAACTGGAAAGAGTCAAAACATGAATAAACTAGTACCCTGAACCATCCCTGATCACTAGAGAACGCGTCTAAGACGCACAGGATTGTTGGGGTGTGAAGCAGCACATGAGCACATGTGAGTGCGCAGGCCTCTGCGGGGTGTGAGGTGCCATAGGTAGGCCTGTGGCGGTCGCAGTCACACCTGTGTCGAATGGCTAAGGCTGCGCATAAGTGCAACGCAGTCTGGAAAGGGAATGGCGGGGCTACACTGAGCCCTGCTGGGCCAGGTGGTCGCAGGTGATCGCAAACTGCCGTGCACGCCTCCGTGGGATGCGGAACTTCGCAGGGCTGGCTAACATGGTCAGCGACACAGCGTGTTTGAGTGGCTAAGGCCGCACGCAGGTGCGGCGAGGTCGGGAATAGGAATGGTGGGCTGCTTGGAGCTCTGCTGGTCTGGGTGGTTGGAAATGGTCACGCACGCTTCCGCAGGACGCGAAACTTCACCGAGGTGGTCGCCTCGGTCGGCGATGCGTCGCGCTTGAGTTACTAAGACCGCACGCAAGTACTGCACACTGAGGGAACCTGGGGAGCGAGAGGGGGAACGTCAAAATGTGCAAAATGTGCAAAGCATCCTAAGGAAAACGGAAAGCACGCGAAACGATCGAAAGCGGAAAAGGTGCGAAACGTACAAAGCATATAAAGTGTACTAACTTAAGGATACTATGACCATGCAAAGGCTTGAGTGCGCATATAGCGCAGGATTCGGGGCTGTGAAGCGGCGCAAGTGAGCGTGCAGGCTATTATACGGGGGGTATATTTTAGGGCCTGTCCAGCGAAAAGAATCCAGCCGCAGGTCGCAAAGTGATAATGCATTACCCCGGGTGGGGTAATGAGGTCCCATGGAGCAACAAAATTGTCTGCTCTCAGTCTCCGAACGCCTCTCAGCCCCATGCAAAAGAAACACAACATTTTAATCGTCACATGCGATGACAAAGTGTTGCATTGCGTGACTGTTATCGGAGCTACATTATGGCAGTGGGAGACTTGATATGTTGGACACAGCCGTGCAGGTATCCGCACGCTGTGAGATGTTATAGGTGCCAGTGTGTCCACTACAATTTCAGATGTCGGGGTCGAATCTCTAAGGTTGCGTGCAAGTGCAGTGAGCTCATGAACAGAAATGGTGAACTGCATAGAGTTCAACCTGGTCAGCTGGTTGAAAGAATGTGGAAGCAGACATGCACGCTTCCGCGCGGCCTGTAACTTCACATAGGTTGACGTTGTGGACGGGAACACGTCGTGTCTGAACCATTAAGACCGCAGACGAGTGCAGCACGGTCGGGAACGCAGACACGAACTACCAAGTGAACTACGCTGTACTCTCTAGTCTGAAATGTGAAGGAAAAAGTCTACTTGTTGTACTACTAGTAAAAGATATAGTAAAGAGGCATGCAATAGCTAAACCGGGGACCGCAGCTAGAGACGCATAGTAAACGCGGGCATGGCATAGACTCGGAACTGGCAGGCTGAATCTGGATTTTGTGGTCATGGTCACGCTTCGGGCGGCGTTGGGGCAGCGAACTGAAAGAGATAAATGGGTATTTTCGTTGCCCTGATTTGATAGGGCTGCTCCAAGGAGCCTCATTAAGGCCTCATTGCCAACCCCTCGGAGCAACATGCACCGAACAGCAAGTTTGCCCCCCGGCGCACAGTAGGGGCAACTTAATTTTTTTGGCAGGTGCGCGGCGGGGCAACGGGTGCGCCGGACAGGCCCTTAAGTCAAATATGTGCCCCGTATAATTAATGGGGACAAATTAGACGACTTTATACCCCCCGTATAACGTATATGATTATACGGGGCACATATTTGACAGAAATATACCCTGTATAATCATATACATTATACGGGGCACATATTTGACAAAAGGATACCCCCTGTATAGTGTATATGATTATACCCCCCGTATAATCATATACACTATACAGGGGGTATCCTTTTGTCAAATATGTGCCCCGTATAATGTATATGATTATACAGGGTATATTTCTGTCAAATATGTGCCCCATATAATCATATACGTTATACGGGGGGTATAAAGTCGTCTAATTTGTCCCCATTAATTATACGGGGCACATATTTGACTTAAATATACCTCCCGTATAATCATATACATTATACGGGGCGTATTTTTGTCTAATTTGTCCCCCATTAATTATACAGGGCACATATTTAATTAAAATATACCCCCGTATAATCATATACATTATACGGGGCACATATTTTTGTCAAATATACTCCCCGTATAATTTATAATTATACAGGGGTATATTTTAGTTAAATATGTGCCCCATATAATGTATATGATTATACGGGGCACATATTTTTGTCAAATATACTCCCCGTATAATTTATAATTATACGGGGGTATATTTTAGTTAAATATGTGCCCCGTATAATGTATATGATTATACGGGGGTATATTTTAGTCAAATATGTGCCCCGTATAATGTATATAATTATATGGGGGTATATTTTAGTTAAATATGTGCCCCGTATAATCATATACATTATACGGGGCACATTTTTTTGTCAAATATACTCCCCGTATAATGTATATAATTATATGGGGGGTATATTTGACTAAAATATCACATGATATATATGTCACTTCTCTGAAAACATATAGCCTTAACCCACCCTTAACCCTTAACTGAATTAGGGTTTACCCCCCTACAATCTTAGTGCAGCGCATGTGATATGACGTCACTGCCAGAGTTCGTAGTATGACCCCAGTCACGTGACTGGCGTGGCAGAACCGGACCGGTAAGCCGATCTATCCGAGGTGGCGGCTATCTTCCTGATGCATCTATCCATATGGGGGTATCGCTTCGGCGTTATCTCAGGTACGCATGGTAACAGGATTGGTTATTCGGGGCTCCCAAAAGGAGTTAAAGGATCTAAGGATCTTGACAGGCGCTCCGCGCCTGTCGGATGCCGGTATGTGACATGAGAGTTTCATAATAGGAACTTCTTACCCCGTTTCATGTTTGACACCAGTCCAACTTTCTTCCACCCCAACGGTAGGCGTAAACCCACTCCCTCTGTCAATAGCTTTGTGTGGCTGATTATGGATGGCTCGCCAGGAATGGAGGCGCCCCCTTCGGGGTCGCAGCGTAGTTTCTCCTTCCCTTCCATTGACCCCCGCAGTTGTCCCCCCCAGGTCGCGCTTCGCGCTCCCGGCCCGGTTGGTTTCAAACTCCCCTTGAAAGGTACCCTGATGAGCATATAAGCGAAAGGGTCGATGCTGGGTAGCCCCCACCATCCTTGGTACCTTTCGCTTCCGCTCATCAGCTTGCTTCGCTCGCTGATTTCGCTCCCTCCCTAAACCCTAAGTGGGTGGTACTTTGAAGCAGCAACAGAGGATCTAGCAAGTGAAGCAGATGTGGGGTCTGGCACACAACAGATGAGAACTGGTGTTTATACAATAGAGGGAGACATACCTGGCACACAACAGATGAGAACTGGTGTGGTGCCAGAGCGTACATGGTACTCTACTTATACTGCTACAGGAGGTGACGGTGGTAACACAGGTCACAGTAAATACAAGGTGTATTGTTCTACAAGAAGACAAAAGGAATGTGCTGTTCTGGAGAACAAGGCGCATAGAACAATAAAAGTCCAGACTATGATATCATAGTGACATCACAATAAAGATAAAGGAAACAAAGGGAAGTACAAAGACAATAGTACAAGGACGGTCTAGAGAAGTCCATGATGTCATGTACATGTGATGTCATAGATAAGAGAATACAATAAGTCCGAGATTGTAATGATCATAATGATCTAATCTACATGTCCTGTATATCTAATCTAAAGCAGTCCGTTATCTGCGTGTCCATGCGAGCCGCTAAGTGCGCGCGGGTCACTTATCAACATCTCCCTGTGATCAGCAATCTAGGTTTTTAGCACAAGCCCATGTCAACATTGTGTTGTTGGAGCAGGGTGCGCGCGAGCGATTTGGTAAAGCCGTCTGCAACCATTTCCAGAGTAGGGGTTCTAATAAGAGTGATGGTCCTCTTTTCGATGTATTCCCTAATGACATGATGCCTAATGGCAATGTGCTTCGATCACCTCCCAGTGACAGGGTTCAAGGCCAAATCAATGGCACCCTTGTTGTCACCATGCAATGGGATGGGGTCGTTGACCTCGTACCCGAGTTCCAAAAGGAAGCTCTGATACCAAGCGGCTTGGTTGGCCGCATCGGTCATGGCCATGTATTCCGCCTCTGTGGTGTTTTGGGCCACTGTCTTTTGCTTTCGCGAAGACCAGCTTATTGCACCATTGGCTAAAAGGAACACATAACCCGAAGTGGAGTGTCTGTCGTCAACCTGGTCACCCAGGGAAGAGTCAGAGTAGCCAACAAGGCCGTCTCCACTGGCGCCATCATAGACTATCCGCATATCCACAGTGCTTACTAGGTAAGCCAGGACATATTGCGCAAGTCGCAGATGTTGGGGGGAAGGATTCGCTGCATACTGCACCAGATGTGACACAGCGAAGGAAATGTCTGGTCTAGTACCAATCTGAACGTACAGCAGACTACCAATGAGTGACTGGTAGTGTGTAATGTCAGAGGCAGTAGCCTGACCCGTATATTTATGAAGGTGCTCGTCAGCACCAGCGGGCAAGGGTGTGGAGTGTGGAGTGGCATCAGTCATGCCAAAGCGCTCAAGGACATCTTTGACATAGCCAGACTGGTCTATTTCGATGCGTCTGAGGGAGCGGTCGCGCACAATGCGCATACCAAGATAGGACTCTATCTCCCCGAGATCTGTCATCTCATAGCGCTCAGAGAGATCTGACTTAAGACGCTTGATTCTTTCCAGAGAAGCACCCAGAATTGTGATGTCATCAACGTAAACGATAACGAAGAGTGGTCCATCCCCCTCTCGTTGAGGCAACACATATACGCCAGCATCGGCAAACGTCCGCTTAAAGCCGAGTGCTAGTAGCACTCCATGGAATTGTAAGTTCCATGCGCGGGAGGCTTGTTTGAGACCATATATCGCCTTGACTAGGCGACACACCTTTGTCTCTGCACCAGTGGTGATGAACCCTTGTGGTTGCTCCATGTAGATCTCCTCGTCAAGCACGCCATTGAGGAACGCAGACTTGACATCCATCTGATGGATGTGCCAGTCCTCCAGCGCGGCCAACGCCAGAAGTAATCTCAGCGACTCGAATCGTGCGACGGGAGAGAAGGTTTCATCAAAATCTATGCCAGGGATTTGCGTAAACCCCTTAGCCACCAAGCGAGCTCTGTAGCGGCCATCCGCTTTGAGCTTGAAGACCCATTTGGATTTTACTGCCTTGCGATTAGGCGGGAGATCTACTAACTCCCATGTGCCATTCTTGGCGAGCGCATCCATCTCATACTGACACGCCGTTGTCCATTCACCTGCATCCACAGACCGCATGGCCTCTGCATAGGATGCAGGATCTCTTCCCACATAAGCTGCAGCTAACAGCTCTGCAAACCCCAGCCGTCTACCACGTGTGGCCACATTATCCGCTGTGAAGTAGCGGGGATTGGGCACTGGTGCACAGGCAGAGCGTCTTGGTGCATTGTCCATTTCACGCAACAGCTGACTACGCTGTGCGCGGTCCTCAAAGCCACCAGGCATATCTGGTGAGGGAGGAGGGACATTGCGCATAATGCACGTTGCACTTTGACGCGGTGGTGGGGAAGTCAGAGGGGGCTGCTCACGCTTAGGTGTGACAGGAAGAGTGGGTGGGGCAGGTGGTGGTGGCGTGTGTGGGCGCTCTTGTTTGGGGTCTAAAATGTCTTCAACATCCTCCTCACTGCTATCAGAGTGTGCAGGGGAGGGTGCTCGCTGTGGTGGTAACGCCGACGTGCTAGGTACGGCAATTACTGGTGTAGGTAGTGGTTGTGAGGCCACTTGAGAAGGTGGTGGGTGTGTCTCAGCACCCTGGAGGGACGGGAAGCTGCTCTCGTCGAATGTCACATCCCTGGACAAACGGACAGAGCGGGTTTGGCGGTCCCAGAGCTTATAGCCCTTTGATTCGGGCTCAAACCCAATAAGCGTGACCTCAATGGCCTTCGCATCCAATTTGCGACGCTTATCAGCGGGTACGTGCATGTACCTGTTGCGATCGGACTCATCGGTACGGACTGCAGTCTCATGGGGTTCTGACTACCCTAGTATTAGTCAGGGACAGTCGTCTCAGTCAGCTCGTTGTAGTTATCACATGTCTCGTGGTACGGACTTGACTCATACCTAGGACAGCTGTAGTAGGGTTCGAGCTATTATGGCTACTGGGTACCTTATATTCCGGAGGAGCTTCAAAGCTCCTCGTCAACTGTATATCTAGTGGGTAGTACGAAGACCGAGCTCCTTAGCTTGGTCTTCTTGAATCCTTATCCGATCCTGTCTCCATCTCTCCTCGTCTGCATCCTTCTCGTCGTCTGTCTCCTGTCGCGTCTGGCCTTGATCAGGCAGATCGCCCAGCAACACGTGCGCCTGGTGGACTTCGCCCCAGTGCTAGCAGCAGTCACGTTCCTTCTAAGGTCGTGTACTCATATTCGCTAAGTCGCTCTCTGCATAACGTGCCACTCTGTCCCCGCTCAAGTCGAGTATCGTTAGGACGAGCCTAACGCAACATTAAGACCAAGCTAACCCTCACCAACGACACAGTGGCGTCCACAACAAGAGATCGGTGGGACCGGAACCGAGCCCAATCGTATACCATCCCTAGCAGAGGAGAACGGAACGTCCCCACACGCTATCTAAGAGCTGCTAAGTGGAGGACACACAGAGGAGAAACCGGGTACTTCGTTGATTTCCCTACCCGACCAAGTCGATTCTACCCAGTTGAGTTCAACTTCGAGCATACCTGTTGGTGTATACTCGCAACAGACGACGCAGGAATACGAACAGTGGTCAGACCAACCACACGAGATTATCGGTGCGATATCCTAGAGAGCGAAGTAGTCCCCCAAGCAAGAGTGGGACCCATCGACGGCACAGCTACCACAAGCACCACAGAAGAAGGCTCCGGATCAGAGCGAAGCAGCGAAGAGTCAGAGGAAGATCACCTCTCCCAAGTAAACGCGGAAGAAGAAGAAGAGCTAGCAAACCTAGCAGGAGGGATTACGCTTAACGAAGCACCCCAAGCTGAGCAGATCATCGTTCACCCACCAGACGGGATGACAACCACCCAGCTAGAACCAACATACGCACTTCAAGTGGACCCGGTACAACTACCACAAAACGGAGTCCCAGAAGATCTACTCCCCATCGACCCCAGCACAGGACATCGGATGACCGCAGACGACGCAGCCCTCATGAGGGCCATTGGACCTGATGAACCAGACCCTCCCGAAGGGAGAGAACCACCTAGAAGAGGCCCAGGCGGAGGCCACCCACACGGAGGCGGAGGAGGACCACCCGGAGGAGGTGGAGGAGGACCACCAGGAGGAGGCGGATTCCCGGGGATGGCTCCCATAGGTAACCCACCTCGATCGTCAGATAGGCTCCAAGGCAACCCGCCCATGGTCTTTAACGGAGACCGCACCAAGGCCCTGCAGTTCAGAGCACAGTGGAACCTCTATCAAGGAGTCAACAGTACAAGCGACATCATGCGCAACTACTACCGCCGATCACTCCTCTTCCTTGGCTACATCCAGGGGGAGACAGTCAACGAATGGGTGATGTACATGACCGACTGGCTGATGCGCCAGACGGAGGCAGGATTCCCCGAACACACCCGACGCCTCTGGGAAGAGACCCTTCGCGCCTTCACCAGACGATTCGCCAACACCATGGAGAAAGAGCAAGCGCAGGCGGAGCTGCGCAAAGGCGTCCACATGAAGGACGGGGACATTGACAGCTACGTGGCTACCTTTGAACGCCTAGCCCGACAAGCTGACTACAACCTCGACGCCCCTCAAACGCTGGACCTATTCACGGCAGGACTACCAAGGGCATTATTTGCCAAGGTCTATGAACAATACGAACCCGCCACGTTCGAAGCATGGAAGCAAGCGGCAATGAAGAAGCAACAGCAGTATATGCACCTACAGGCACGTCTCAACTCGCTAAAAACACCCACTCCGAGAACTACTCCGCGCCCTAGCCCGTGGGGAAACCCCCAGAGCGGGTGGACACCAAGGAACCTCCCCCATCACCAGAACCCCAACGCGATGGACACCTCCGCAGACAGGACGCGAGCACGAGGTGCAGAAGCAGAAGACACCCAGGGGAGGCTTGCCGGAGCAGAGTTCATACTCGACCGACGAAGGCCACCCTACCCGCCCAGAGGAGGACCAAGGGGACGAGGCAGAGGAAGGGGGCCACCCCGAGACGCAAGGGAAGTGATCTGCTACACCTGTAACCAGAAGGGACACTTCAGCCGCGATTGCCCACAGCATTGCAACAACGCGCAGAGTAGTGGTAGTAGGAGGTCGGAAACAGACTTCTACACCCAAGAACCAAGAGTGCAGGCCCGCGCAGCGGTAACCCCGCAGCAGCAAGCCCAGGAGTGGCTCCAGGGAGTAGCCGGAGCACCAGACGAAGTAAAGGACCTGGTCCTCCAAGAACTATGGGGAAAAGAGGGTTTTCCAAACGCCTGAACCCGTCGGCCTGGGTGAGGGCGCTCCGTTGTAATTCTGTAATAATCACACGCTACCGATCGTTGAGAATTCCAGTTTCCGTTCGAACAAGTTACAACATGGCCGAAGTAAAAGCACTGGTGGACTCGGGAGCCACAGACAGCTTCATTAAACCCGCATTCGCGAAGCGAATGGGGATTGGTCTCAAAGAGCTAGAGACCCCCAAAAAGATATGGAATATCGATAATTCCGAGAACAAAGCAGGACTAATCACGCACTGCGCAGATCTCGACGTACAGACCAAGGGAACCCACAAAACAATGAGGTTCCTACTCACCGATACAGGGAACGAGGACATCGTCCTCAGCTACCCATGGCTGGCCGCCTACGAACCACAGATCAGCTGGCACCACGCCGTCATCAAAGAAGACGCCTATCCAGTGGTCCTCCGAACCACACACCCAGAGGAGCGAGGAGTAACAATCGCGTTCGCCCCTACCGAGTTCACTGAAGAAGAGAAGCGTCGCGCCGTGCGACAGCTCCAAGACGAATGGGAGACAGTCAGGGCACGCACCACTGCCACAGAACTGGCCATCGAGGCACAACAATTCACCGGCACAACAGAGATCCCAGAAGAGTACGCGGACTTCGCTAAGGTGTTCAGCGAAGAGGAATCACATCGCTTCCCACCCTCGCGACCTTGGGACCATGCCATCGAGTTCAGAAAGGACGCCCCAACCGCCATCGACTGCAAGATCTATCCTATGTCACGCGACGAAGACATCGCCCTTCGCAAATTCCTTGACGAGCAACTAGAGAAGGGGTACATCCGACCATCGAAATCCCCTTACGCATCGTCCTTTTTCTTCGTCAAGAAGAAGGATGGGAAACTGCGACCGGTCCAAGACTACCGAAAGATTAACTCGTTCACCGTGCGTAATCAGTATCCCCTACCGCTCATACAGGAGCTCATCACGGACTTGGGAAACGCGGACATCTACACTAAACTCGACGTCCGCTGGGGATATAACAACGTCCGCATCAAGCAAGGCGACGAAGAAAAGGCCGCCTTCAAAACGCGCCACGGGTTCTTCGAACCACTCGTCATGTACTTCGGCCTCACCAACTCGCCGGCCACCTTCCAGGACATGATGGACTCCCTCTATGGCCCCACCATCAACAAACACGAGCTGCTGGGCACCACCATTCGCATCTACATGGATGACATCGGCATCGCATCCCGGAACGGCCGAGCGGGCCACATCGCAGCCGTACATGACATACTCCAGATCGCAAAAGCCAATGACTTGTACTTCAAACCAGAGAAATGCGTCTTCCACACGCCGGCGATCGATTACCTGGGGGTAATCCTTGAAAAGGGGGTGACACGCATGGACCCTGTTAAAGTCGCCGGCATCCGCAACTGGCCAACACCAACCACGGTCAAACAGGTCCGCTCTTTCCTCGGGTTCTGCAACTT
This sequence comes from Lactarius deliciosus, assembly GCA_021525775.1. Taxonomy (NCBI): domain Eukaryota; kingdom Fungi; phylum Basidiomycota; class Agaricomycetes; order Russulales; family Russulaceae; genus Lactarius; species Lactarius deliciosus. The sequence goes on from JAKELK010000086.1 coordinate 14,160, forward strand.
TTATCGCCTCTTCATCAGGGGATTTGCCACATACGCACGACCTCTGAACCGATTAACGCGGAAAGACACAGAGTGGCAGTGGGGACACGCAGAAGAAGACGCCTTTACAAAGCTCAAGACCCTGGTCACAAGCGAACCAGTGCTGGCACACCCGGACCTCACGGAACAATTCGAGATGGAGGTGGACGCATCAGGCTTCGCGGTGGGTGCCGTACTCCTACAACGCAAAGAGGACGGTAAACGACACCCCATAGGCTATTACTCCGCGACGCTCAATGAAGCGGAACGCAACTACGACATCTACGACCTGGAACTACTAGCCATCGTCAAAGCCTTCCGCCACTGGAGACCCCTACTCGCAGGCTCCCCACACAAAACCAAGGTATTCTCTGACCACCTCAACCTGCAATACTGGAGGTCGCCACAAAGAATAAGCAGACGCATCGCAAGGGAAGTACTAGAACTATCCGAATACGACTTTGAGATTCACCACATCAAAGGCGTAGCCAACGGAAGAGCAGACGCACTCTCCCGAAGACCGGACTACGACCAGGGGGGTAACGATAACAAGGACGTAGTGGTCCTCCCCGACGCGCTCTTCGTACGAGCCACACAGGTTGAGGCTGTCATGCCAAACACCCTGACGATAGAACCCGGAGAGATGGAGCGACCAGACGCAACGTACTATCAAGACGAGGGCTACCTCCGCCCATGGATAGACGCACACCGGCTGAAGAAGATCGAAGGCACCTGGTACAAAGACGGAAGACGAGTGGTGACTGGCGGACTATATGACAAGAGAAGTATCATCTCTGCGCACCATACACCACCGGTTTACGGACACCCAGGTATCAACAAAACCTCGCAACTAGTAGGACGCTCCTACTGGTGGCCAAACCTCGCCCAGGACGTGTTAGACTACGTCAGAGGATGCGCCGAGTGTCAGAGGCACAAGGCCAACAACCGACCAACCCGAGCACCACTGTCCCCGATCTATCCAAACCCTGAGGCACTCCCCTTTGAAACTATCGCTCTTGACTTCATCACCAAGTTACCCCAGTCGCAGGGATTCGATTCAATCCTCACCATCACGGATCATGACTGCACTAAGGCGGCCGTCTTCATCCCCTGTCAAGAAGAGATCACCGCAGAAGGGACCGCTGCTCTATACGCTAAGCATGTCTTCCTACGATTCGGACTCCCCTCCAAAGTTATCAGTGACAGAGACCCACGCTTCGCATCCAAATTCACGCGAGAACTATGCAAGATCCTAGGGATTTCGCAGAACGTCTCCACCGCCTATCACCCCCGAACGGATGGACAGTCAGAACGAACTAACCAGTGGCTCGAGCAGTATCTCCGCTTCTGGACCAATGAGAGGCAAGACAACTGGGCGACTTATCTCCCTATAGCGGAATTCACGCACAACAACTGGCCCCATGAGACCACTAGGAAGTCCCCTTTCTACCTCCTAATGGGGTACAATCCGCGCGCTGATTGGATTGATAGGCCATCACCCATACCCCAAGTAGCGCTGAGAATCGACCAATTCCAAGAGGCCAGAGCGCAGGCCAAGGCCCTCCTTATCAAGGCACAGAAGTCATGGGTCAAGCACAAAGATACGCCCAAGTACAAAGAAGGGGACCTCGTGTGGCTGGAAGGACGCCACTTGCGCACCAACCAGCCAACCACCAAGCTTGCGCCCAAAAGACATGGCCCCTTTAGGGTCGCACAGGTGATGTCCTCTGTCAATTATCGCCTCGAACTTCCCACGCAGTGGAGTATCCACCCGGTGTTCCACACCGATCTCCTCACTAGATACCACGAGACCGCAACACATGGGCCTAACTATCAGCGCCCACCACCAGATCTGGTGGAAGGCGAAGAAGAGTATGAGGTCGAGAAGATTCTAGACTCGCGAAGATTCGGAAGAACGCGGAAACTGCAGTACCTCGTGAAATGGAAAGGGTACCCTGACTCAGAGAATCAGTGGGTTGACCGGAGCGAAGTATTCGCCGACCAGGCCGTCCGGGACTTCAAAGCATTAAACCCCGCCAGGGAAACGCATATAAGAAAAGCCCACTATGAGCTAAGTCCCCCAGCAACTCCTGCTACCTATTCCCATCCTGCCTACCTTCGTACCATGTCCTCCTGCTCTCTCCCGTCGCAGTCCACCATCGACATCGTCACCAAGGCCCTGTCCACCACCCATGGGCCCGCCACCCGCGAGGACGCCCTCACCGTCCTCCGAGCCTTCCCAGACCCCACCGTTGGAGGAGACGCCGACTCCCCCGGTGCGCAACCTCTTGCCTACGAGGCGGTCGCAGAAGAAGAAGAGCGTGCCCTACTCGAGGGCCAGGCCGCAGATAGCCTCGTTTCACACCCTGACGGACACGGTGACGGTGAACCTGTCCAAGTACCACACCGAGTTCGGGCCCGTGCGGCCGTGGAAGGAGGTGGTGAAGGAGTGGAGGGACGAGCAACTGCGGAGGGCACAGCTGAGGCAGCAGCAGCTGAGGCATCGGCGCCTGATACAGCAGACTGGGGTCTGGACGAGGACGCCCCCAATGACTACCCAGCTACGCACCCCCTCATCTCCTCCACCACAGACACTGACGACCCACGCGAGACCCCCTACTCGCTTAACACCGACGGAACCCCCATGTACAAGCGGGACCTCGGGGTGTTGGGAGGCCCCACTCATCAACCCCTCGTCACCATCAACACACGAGTCCCCAGTGGCTTTAAGGCCAACACTGGCGCGGACTATCTCCCCTTTCGCATCGTCTCCCCCGACGGGGTTGAGCGCGAGGCCCGATACCACCAGGTGATCATGGGGCCGGACCCTCTGGTGGTGGGCATCATCGACGAGTCGGACAAGGTCTACGCTCGCCCCCTCTATGCCGCCCCCCACTACGTATACGGCGGCAAACCCATGTACCCCGCCGCGGACATGGTCCTCTTCACGGAGGCCTTCGAGGATCGGGCGCGCGTTGACCGCTGCCTCGACTCCATTCACGATCTCTCTCTCTCGGCGGAGGTCCATCGCTACCGCCTCGCTGACCGAGAGCAGCAGCGCCTTAACCAGCGCATCGACGACCTCATCGCCGCCCTAGGGGAGGTCCAAGGTAAGGTGGCAGGCAGCCGGCGCCGGCTGGAGATGGCCAACGCGTTGGAGCGCATCGAGGATGAGGCGGGCACCATGGTGGACTACGAGCTGACGAAGAAGAAGACCCGTAGGGGCAGGAGGAGCGCCCAGCAGCCACAGCGGACGCGAGTTCGCTACGAGGAGGAGGGCTTTGGAGCGTCGGGGCGTCGCACCTGAAAAGGGGGTGATGTTGCGATCGGACTCATCGGTACGGACTGCAGTCTCATGGGGTTCTGACTACCCTAGTATTAGTCAGGGACAGTCGTCTCAGTCAGCTCGTTGTAGTTATCACATGTCTCGTGGTACGGACTTGACTCATACCTAGGACAGCTGTAGTAGGGTTCGAGCTATTATGGCTACTGGGTACCTTATATTCCGGAGGAGCTTCAAAGCTCCTCGTCAACTGTATATCTAGTGGGTAGTACGAAGACCGAGCTCCTTAGCTTGGTCTTCTTGAATCCTTATCCGATCCTGTCTCCATCTCTCCTCGTCTGCATCCTTCTCGTCGTCTGTCTCCTGTCGCGTCTGGCCTTGATCAGGCAGATCGCCCAGCAACACGTGCGCCTGGTGGACTTCGCCCCAGTGCTAGCAGCAGTCACGTTCCTTCTAAGGTCGTGTACTCATATTCGCTAAGTCGCTCTCTGCATAACGTGCCACTCTGTCCCCGCTCAAGTCGAGTATCGTTAGGACGAGCCTAACGCAACAGTACCCCTTGCATCCAAAGATGCGCAAGTGTGAGACATCTGGTACCTTGCCAGAGTACCAGAGCTCATAAGGTGTGCGCCACTTGAGCGTACGGGTGGGAGAGCGGTTATAGATGTGTACCGCAGTGCTCATAGCATGCTCCCAGAAGCCTTTAGACATGCCTGCCGTGTGTAGCATGGCCATTGCCTTATCCATAATGGTGCGGTTAAACCGCTCGGCTTTCCCGTTCGACTGTGGTGAACCTGGCATCGTAAGGTGATGCTCTATCCCTCTCTGCTTAAAAATGTCCTGTACTTGGCTCGCCATGTACTCGCCTCCGCGGTCAGAGTGGAGTGCACGCAGTTTATGGGACGTCTGGGTTTCACCCCAGGCCAAATACATCTGCAGCGCTTTCACAAACTGATCCTTCGACTTAATGAAGTACACCACTGCATGCTTGGAGTGGTCGTCTATGAAGGTGGCGGTGTACGCGGAGCCTTGTAAGGACTGAGTTTGCATTGGACCGGCGAGGTCACTGTGTACAATCTCAAAGATACGGGTTGTCCTTTTGGTGGAGGATGCAGAGAAAGGTTGGCGAGTGGATTTACCCAACTCGCACCCACGACACACAGCAGTATGCATGGTAGAGCTGTCAATGTCCATGCCAGTAGTGGCAGAGGGACCGTACGACTTGAGAGCAGCAGAGGAGATGTGTCCCATGCGCTGATGCCAGACTTCAAGAGTGGTGGCAGCACTTTTGGTGTGAGCATTGAGGCCAATGCTTGAAGCGTCCAACCAATAAAGGTTGTCCTCCAAGTAGCCAACAGCTACACATTGCTTTTTTACAGATATTTTAAATGAGCCACTGTCAAAGGCCACTTCCGCACCCTTTTGTGCTAAGGCACGCGTCGACAAGAAGCGTGTCTTCACCTGTGGAAGGTGTAGCACATTGCTGAGGGTGATGGGAAGGCCCTGGCTCGTAGTGAAGACGACGGAGCCTACACCAACTTGGTCGATGGTGGACTTGTCCCCAAGGCGCACAGCACCTTTGCACGGGGTATAGTCCTTGAAATCGGACCGATGTGGTGTGATGTGGTGTGTGGCACCACTGTCCATCATCCAACGCACACGCGAGGCAGCATACAAGGCAACTCCAACTGTATTGTCCGCCCAGTTAATGGCGGGCTCATCATCGACCTCCTTAATGGAGGCGGTGGTAGGTACTAGTACATGGGAGTTTGCAGCCTTGTTGCCAGTGTCCTTCAACTTCCCCGCCGCTTCATCCTTCTTCCTCTGCCTGCAGTCAGGCTTGATGTGCCCCTTTTTGTTGCAGTAGTGGCAGGTAAGTTGAGAGTGGTCTCTCTTCTTACGTGGGCCACTGCTGGTGGGCCTAATGGGGGCAGCTTTGTTGAGGGAGGAGCCAGAGGGGCCAGTACGACGCGCTTCCTCCGAAACGATGCGCGCAATTATTTCAGCGTGCTTGAGTTTGGAGGGGGCGCCACTGGCGAGGATGGTGGATGCCAGAACCTCATAGGAGGCTGGCAGGGCGTGGAGAAGAATAAGACAGAATTGGGTGTCTGTGACACCCATCTGCGCGTTGGAAAGACCGACCCGCAGCTCATTGAGCTTGGCCAGCTGAGAGGCCATGGGTGCGGAGTCGTCAAGGCGGGCTTGGGTTAATTGGATCCACAAATTAAAGATGGTGGTGCTGCCGCTAGCACCAGCATAGACGTCCTTCAGCTTGTCCCACTTCGATTTGAAAGTGGGGTAGACAAGTGGGTCGGCAACAAGGGAGTAGACGTCGGGTTTGAGGTAAAGGCGGAGGTACGCTTTTGCCCGACGCTGGACAGAGTCCCACTCATCAGCAGTGACTCCCGAGGGTGGGACTTGGAGGGTGAACACATCCTCAGCTTCATGCAGCGTGAGAATGGCCTCCAGGGTCCCCGACCACTCGTTCCAGTTGGACCCGTCAAATCGGCTGAGGTGGATGCCAGAGGGCATGCCAAATGAGTTGCCATACGCGGCACCCAGACGTGTGGAGGGTGAGGACCCAGTAGGTAAAGGGGGGAGTGAGCCCCCTGCTGTGCCTGCAGCCGCACCGGTGGCGCCAGTGGGCGAGGCAGCACGAGAAGAGTGTGTGGAAGACATTGGGATGATTTATCTATCGCCGAGGAGCAGTCAGCGACAGTGCTTCATAACAGTTGCAAGATAGGGGGGTAGACACTCCTGTCTGTGAATCTGTAAGGCCAGAGCGCTAACGCGTCCTGCCTCCTGTGGTATGCCAGTGATACAAGGGCTAGGCCCAGGTTGGAAGATCCCTTTGCCATACTAGGAGCCAGCTGCCAGCCAGGGTGTGTCTAAGACACGGCTCACTAGTTTGCGTCAGGGGGATATGGAATGGTATCTTTCAGAGCCCAAGGCTGTCTACCTCAGCCTTCTCGGCCTGTTGGTTGCCTCATCGCCACAAGTGGCTTTACTGCATCCTTTCCCATTGCCGCTACAAGGCAGGTATCTGGTTGCAGAACACCATAAGGTGAACACCCCCCAGAGTCTGAACCAGGTTTTACACTCCCATGGTGAGGAGATCCTGCGCCCAGTGTGGAGCACCAGAGACAGCTGGCGCTAAGCTCCACAATACACAGCCCAGTGGGCCATGCACACCTGGATATGGATTAAGGGGCTACCAGATCCAATCTCCTTGCGCATAGCGCAGGGGCTAGGAATACAGTAGGGATGAAAGTAGGACTACTGGGCAGTACATGGACAGGAGGTTCCTCAGCAGTGACAACTGACGCCTCAGTGTCCACTGCCTTGGGCAAGGCTGGTGAGGCCCCAGACAGACCTTGACCTGGTGTGTGATCCTAAGAACACAGTGACCAGCCAAGTGGAGTGGCTTGGGCACCAGGGCCCATAACCTGATGAACAGTACACATGTAGGACATACTCACAGTGACAAGGGAGACTGTGGTGAGATATGTGGGTGGTACTTTGAAGCAGCAACAGAGGATCTAGCAAGTGAAGCAGATGTGGGGTCTGGCACACAACAGATGAGAACTGGTGTTTATACAATAGAGGGAGACATACCTGGCACACAACAGATGAGAACTGGTGTGGTGCCAGAGCGTACATGGTACTCTACTTATACTGCTACAGGAGGTGACGGTGGTAACACAGGTCACAGTAAATACAAGGTGTATTGTTCTACAAGAAGACAAAAGGAATGTGCTGTTCTGGAGAACAAGGCGCATAGAACAATAAAAGTCCAGACTATGATATCATAGTGACATCACAATAAAGATAAAGGAAACAAAGGGAAGTACAAAGACAATAGTACAAGGACGGTCTAGAGAAGTCCATGATGTCATGTACATGTGATGTCATAGATAAGAGAATACAATAAGTCCGAGATTGTAATGATCATAATGATCTAATCTACATGTCCTGTATATCTAATCTAAAGCAGTCCGTTATCTGCGTGTCCATGCGAGCCGCTAAGTGCGCGCGGGTCACTTATCAACATTATTCACTCGAGATGAGCAAACGTAGGCTGGGATTTATCAAAGCTTAGACAAGGAACTATGGACATTTACAACCTCGTACTTATACTCTTACAGACTGTGGTTTTCGTAACTATTTTCGATATACGTGTCACAAGGCCTACGCAAGCACCTTGTCAGAGATCGCAAGTCTTTGCTGTCAGTACTGCTGTCAGTCCGGTGTTCTTCCGGCCACGTCACATGTCACGTGATCGTGACAAAAGTGATGGACATAGCAATGCAGTGGACACGTCGTTGCTGCGTGTATGAGGCGTGTATGCGGCGAGTAGGCATCCCCTAGTATACTCAAAATCATTTTCAGCTGACTGGAAGGTGTGATAGCTCAAACGTGTTCCTCCATGTCCTACATAAGGATGCCCCTGCAAAGGGCCCCCATTAAGGGCCCCCCATTCACATCAGCAAAACGACAAAAGATTAACCCAACTTATTTCGTCGCTTAAATTCGATTTTTCAGTCACTAAGCCTCAAGTCACACTAAGCGACACTAAGTGACTGGTAACTATTTCAATCAAATTTAAGGCCTTTCAGAGCCCAATTCTTACTCTCAAGCCAAGTCTCAAGCATGCAGCGGAAATTCGTAAGAGTGCTAAGACCGTAAGAAATCGTAAGTCCGAAGTACAACGAACGTTGGAAGTGAAACGATGATGTCGAGCTGGGCAGGTCCCGAAATCAGCAGCTCGGAACGAAGTGTGGATCAGCAGCTTGAACGTTGAAGATGATGGCGGCAAGACTTCTAAGGCGTCGTGTTCGGCTTCTTAATTGGTGCTGAAGTTTGAAGGCAGACAGAAGGACAAGGGGAACAATAACGGTGACATTCACAGACGGTTTATATACATACGAACCCGTAGTCAACATGTTCTGAGACTAAGTCAAACGTATAGCGAAGGGGTAGGGGAATGTACGAGGTTCGAGGTGGACCGAGCGGAGTATGACAAGAGGGAAAGCAACACAAGTAAGTGAGAAAAGGGTATATGGGCACGAACACAAGGAATGAGGTAACAAACATCTATGGAAAAGGAAGCAATAAAGAGGTGGGAACCCACAATGGTTCCACATACAGCTGAGTGGTGGCGACGGCGTGCCGATGCCCGACATGTCGCTGGCGGTCCGGCGCGTGGTGCGTCTCTTGGGTGCGATTGAGCTCTTGGGCGTGTCGGCGCCACGTAGGGAGGGCTTGAGCGCGGGTGCGAGGCTGGGCTCGATCTCGCATCACCGTGGTTGGCAGTGCACGCAGCGTTGTCGTAGTGCTACATTTGAATGTATTCCGGTGTGCACTGAGGTGATGAACGAGTTCCGTGAAGTATGACCACATCAGCCAAGCAGGCGTCGAGAGTGACCAGGGCTGTCTAGAGGACAGTTGAACACATCCAGACGACAGCGAGGGGAGATGGACCCAGGACAGCAGCGACACTTGGCTCACAATGTAGCGAGTCGACTTCGGAATGTGGGTACGATGTTCGACCAAACAAACGCAAATACCCCAACAAGGAGCCGATCCAATCACACCAGTGTATTTGAGACGGAGTTCAAAACTTCGACGACGTGTTTCGTTCATCTCAGCTTCATCTGTTGTCACTCTTGTCCCAACTATGTTGCTGCCCACTTTCTGCTTGTATTCGTTGCATCGTTTCAGTCCCAAAACCTGACCAGCCTGTGCCTATGCGTCCAACCTTTGACTGCATGTATGTTATTTTTTTTTACACTCATCTCCACATTCGACAACTGACTGCCTCTGCAATCCAGCAACATACCATCCTCCCCATGACACAAGGCCGTGATGTTGTTGCCAAGTTCAGTCTGACATGGGTAAAACTGCTATGTCTCCACCACCATCAAGCCCACATCATCATCGACGAGACTGGGTACTTGTATTTATTTTTATTTTGGTTTTCTATCACAGGCTGATGAGACTCTAGCCTGTCTGTGTCGTTGCTGCCACGTCATAGCATCTGTACATGCAACTAGGTGTTCGGAGCTGTTCGGAGTGTCCTTGAACGGCTCCGAACAGCTCTGAACACCTACTGCATTTACAGATGTACGTCTTTATATTATTGTTTCTTTTTTCTGCGCTTCCTACTAACCTCTCCCCTACTCTAGTCTCTCACAATCTCCACCAGTCACACTGTCAGATCAACCAGAAGTCAAGCTCGCCACATGACCTCATGTGAGACAAAGTCCTTTTCTTTTTAGCTTTTTAACTTGTGTTTTGTGAACCCGTCACCCCCGCAGATATGTTGGGACACAGCTGCAATGTATTCGGGGGTGTGTTTTTGTTGTGCCCCCCGTTATGTTACTGATTCTGCGACTGAGCAGCGTCCCTTCAATGTGATGGTGACGACACCACCTCTGCCGTCAAGACAACGATGGCGATTACCAGTTCTTCAAAGCAATGATGACGGCCAGCCTCATTGTCACGGTACGAGAAGTGGACGCTTACTATACGGTGATGACTCCCTTAGTAAGTTGTAATATGTCATGGACTCGAGTATCAGTCAGCGTAGTACGGTATCACATGCCAATGTGGCATGACTCATTCCTAGGACAGCTGTAGTAGGGTTCAAGCTACTTACGCTACTAGTCGCACGGATTCGGGAGGAGCTTTAAAGCCGCCTCGTACATGTATAAATAGTGGCTCGATAAGACCAAGATACGCCATCTTGGTCTTCTTCAATCACCACTTCCTTCTCTTCTCCTTCCCGCGTGCTCCCGCTTGTCTCCTTTGAGCAAGTCGTCTTCATCGATCGCCTAGTGACTTAGACGTCCTAGTGCCGGAAGTTACCTGTGTCACGTGCTCCATTAAGCGCCGTGAACACGGGTCCAAAGTCACGTGACTTACACTCGAGATATTCGCTAAGTCGTGAACGCCCTTTCGCCGTCCAAGTCGGACTAACGCCAGTGGTGGCGTAACATTAAGACCAAGATCCCTCACCGTGGCGTTCACAACTCGAGACCAGTGGAGAAACTTTCAAACATACTCCCTTGAAAGAAGGGGAGATCGCAACGTACCAGTACAATTCCTAGGAGCCGCTAGGTGGAGAGAATACCGAGGGGAAACCGGTTATTTCGTGGACTTCGCATCGGGACCTACCCGATATCGACCAGTTGAGTTCAACTTCGATAATCTCTGTTGGGTAGAGATTACGTGGAACCCCATAGACAACAGGTTCGACGTAGTACGACCGGCGGGAAGAAACTACAACTGCGACATCGACTCCAGGGGACTACCTACCAGAGAGCAGTGGGGCCGTATTGACGGACAACCAGAAGAAGAGCCTAGCACGTCCGAACCCAGAACCCCCGCACCATCGGAGACCAGTGGAGACGAAGAAACCTCTAACGCGGATAACGAATCCGAAATTGAAGAAGTAGTTCAAACAGCTGAGTCACTCCACATAAACGAACCAGAAACCATCTACGTACACGCCCCTGCCGCTATGGCAACAGCAACCATGACCCGCGAAGAACTAGCCACGGAAGAAGTACGACGCATCACGGAAGAGGCAGAAGCCCATCTGCAACCCATCAACCCTGCCACCGGGCACCGCATGACGGCCGATGACGCGGCCATATTTCGCGCGGTAGGCCCCGACATACCAGACCCACCACCAGGAGCTGGAGGACCCGCACCACCTAGGAGGCCAGGTGGAAACTTCGGTCAAGGCCCGCCAGGAGGAGACGGAGGAAGACACCCGCACTTCGGTGGAGGAGGAGGAGGTAACCCATTCGGAGGAGGGCCACCACCCCCTCCAGGAGGACCACCGCCAGGGGGGCCACTACCAGGACCACCCCACGGAACGGAGAGATTAGTAGGAGAAGTGCCGACCGTCTTTGACGGCAATAGAAAAGAGTACGAGTCCTTCCTTACTCAATGGCACATTTACTGGGGACAAAACGCAGAAGCACCGATTATGCTCAACGTCTATCGACGATGCCTACTATTCCTAGGGCTCATTAAAGGACCCCAAGTAGCCAACTGGACTCTCGGATTCCTCCAATGGCTCAACAACGAGCTACGCCTTGGAAGAAGCAGATACGACGACTACCTGTGGGATACGCTGACCGCAGGCTTCTCAGATCGTTTCTCCAACGTCCTCGAACAAGAAGAAGCGCAAGCCACGCTAGCAAAAGGGTTTAAAATGGTCGGGGACGACATTGATTCGTACGTCACCAACTTCGAGCAGCTAGCACGGAAGGCTGATTACCGCCTCAACGACCGCCAAACGATGGATCGTTTCACGGCGGGACTACCCAAGGCACTGTTCACCAAAATCTACGAGATGGACGACCCGCAGAACTTCAACGAATGGAAGGAAGCAGCCATGCGCCGCCAGAAACAATACATTCACCTGCGCGCGCGACTCAACCTCACCAGTACACCGTCTCGAGGACCTCCGCCCGCGCGCCAAAACCAACACCGCGGATACGCCCCACCTTGGGCACCACCCCGATACCCACCTCCAAGATACGACCCAAATGCCATGGACACTTCGGCCGATCGGACGCGCGCAAGACTCGCTATGGTAGGAGACCCCAATCGAGCACCATACGTCCCACCATTTCCACCGAGGGGAGGACCAGGACAAAACAGAGGAGGCGGACAACGCCGAGATATGAGGGAAGTTATATGCTACAACTGTAACAATCCGGGTCACTTCTCACGAGACTGCACACGACCTAGGAAGCAGAGGCAGCAGTACCAACCACGCGCCAGTACGAGTCGTAGTGCAGAGACCGACTATTATAGTCAAGAACCCGTTACCGCGAGACGCACAGAAACCACAGCCGAAGAACAGGCAAAAGGATGGATGGACACCATACGAGGGGCCAGTGACGAGGTCAAGGACCTCATATTCAAAGACTTGTGGACCCAAGAGGGTTTTCAGGACGCCTAAACCCATCGGCCTGGGTGAGGGCAGTTAATTGTAACTCTGTAATCATGACTCGCTACCGTTCGCTTCGAATTCCAGTCTCGATTCGCACCAGTTACTCCATGGCCGACATTAAAGGACTCGTTGATTCGGGTGCCACCGACAACTTTATAAGACCAGCGTTCGCTAAACGCATGGGCCTCGGGCTACAAGCCCTCGAGCGACCCAAAAAAATATGGAACATAGATAATACGGAAAATAAAGCTGGGTCCATCACTCACTTCGTCGACCTAGACGTCCAAACCAACGGAATTAACAAAGTCATGAGATTCCTAGTTACGGACATAGGGAACGAAGACCTAGTCCTCGGATACCCATGGCTAGCTACCTACGAACCAACCATTAGCTGGACTCACGCCACCATCCACGAGGACTCACTCCCAGTAGTACTCCGGTCAATCAATCCCATGGAACCCCAAACTACAATAGCCAGTGCGATCACCCAACAAGAAGGGGAAGACATCGTACAAGAACTCGAAGAGGAGTGTCAGATACGTACCACGGCCACTGAGTTGGCCATCGCAGCTAATCAAAACACGGTCGCAGCAGTCATACCGGAACCATATCAACGCTTCGCAAAAATATTCAGCGAAGAAGCATCCCACCGATTCCCCCCTTCGCGACCATGGGATCACGCAATCGACTTCAAACCGGGTACTCCGGCAAGCATCGATTGTAAGGTCTACCCCATGTCACAGGACGAAGACCAACAACTCCGCAAATGGCTTGACGAACAACTCAAAATGGGTTACATACGACCTTCGAAGTCACCATACGCATCATCTTTCTTCTTCATCAAGAAGAAGGACGGCAAGCTACGACCCGTGCAAGATTATCGGAAAATCAACGCATGTACCGTGCGTAACCAATACCCGCTACCGCTCATGGCAGAACTCATTAACAACCTGGGAAACGGACACATATACACCAAGCTCGATGTGCGGTGGGGGTATAACAATATACGAGTCAAAGAAGGCGACGAACCTAAAGCCGCGTTCAAAACCAAATACGGACTTTACGAACCACTTGTCATGTACTTCGGACTCACCAACTCACCGGCGACCTTCCAGAACATGATGAACGACATCCTAGGCGATGTTATCCTCTATTACCAGTCGCGAGGAACCATCATCAGAGTCTACATGGACGATATCGGCATCGCCACGACCGAGGAAGCTGGATTACAGGCCCATATCGAAGCCGTCAGCGCCGTACTACAAGTGGCACTCGATCACGACCTCTACTTCAAACCAGAGAAGTGCCTCTTTCACCAACCGCGAATGGATTACCTGGGGGTAATCCTTGAAAAGGGGGTAACTCGCATGGACCCCGTAAAAATTTCAGGCATACGGGATTGGCCCCGCCCCACGAAGGTGCGTGACGTACGCTCCTTCTTAGGCTTCTGTAATTTTTACCGCCTCTTCATTCGCGGTTTCGCCACATACGCACGAGCACTCAACAAACTCACGCGCAAGGACACCGAATGGACGTGGGGCAAAGACGAAGAAAAAGCCTTCCAAACCCTTAAAGACCTAGTCACCAGCGAACCGGTGCTCGCCCACCCCAGCCTGACGGATCAATTTGAGCTCGAAGTAGACGCATCCGGATACGCCGTAGGAGCAGTGCTTCTCCAAAAGAAGAAAGACGGAAAGAGACACCCCATCGGCTACTTCTCCGCGACACTAAACGAAGCAGAACGCAACTACGACATCTACGACCTGGAACTTCTAGCTATCGTCAAAGCCCTACGACACTGGAGACCATTCCTAGCCGGCTCCCCACACAAAGTCAAGATCTTCTCGGATCACCTCAACCTCACGCACTGGAAGTCACCCCAAAAGATAAGTCGCCGTGTAGCCAGGGAAGTCCTAGAGCTTATGGAATATGACTTCGAGATTCACCACATCAAAGGAACCAACAACGGTCGTGCGGATGCCTTGTCCAGACGACCAGACTATGACCGAGGAGAGAACGACAACGAAGGGGTCGTCGTACTACCTGAGAAGGTCTTCGTTCGAAGCTTAACCACACAAACCCCGGAGGCACTCGAACAAGACGAAAGAACCCTACAGCCATGGGTAGACCCCCACAACCTCAAGAAGATTGACGGGGTCTGGTACCGACAAGGCGCGCGCGTAGTCACAGGCGGACAAGAGGCCATACGCAACATCATCGCCAACCATCACAACCCCCCAGTATACGGCCACCCAGGAATCAAACGCACTGCCCGAATTATCGAGCGAAGTCACTGGTGGCCACACCTATTGAAACACGTCACCGAATACGTCCAGGGGTGCGCGGAATGCCAACGTCACAAAGTCAACAACCGACCCACAAGAGCACCACTGGTCCCCATCACACCCATGACCGACGCCAAACCCTTCGAAGTCATAGCCCTCGACTTTATCACCAAACTACCCACATCCCAAGGGCATGACTCGATCCTTACAGTGACCGACCACGACTGCACCAAAGCCTCTATTTTCATCCCCTGCGTCGAAGAGATCACGGCGGAGGAAACCGCAGCCTTGTACGTCACTCATGTGTTTCGGAGATTCGGATTACCGGCGAAAATCATCAGCGACCGAGATCCACGCTTCGCGTCAAAATTCACTCGCGAATTATGCCGAATCTTGGGAATCTATCAGAACATTTCCACGGCTTATCACCCTCGAACGGATGGACAATCGGAACGCACCAATCAGTGGTTAGAACAGTATCTGAGGTTCTGGACCAACGAGCGTCAAGATAACTGGGCGCGATTCCTACCAATGGCAGAGTTCGCTCATAACAGCTGGCCACACGAGGCAACAAGGAAGTCTCCATTTTCACTCATGATGGGATACGATCCGCGTGCTGATTGGACCGATAAGCCATCCCCCATTCCCCAGGTACTCACGCGACTCCAACAATTCCGAGAAGCGCGGAAAGAAGCCCAGAATCTCATCAAAAAGGCACAATCACTGTGGGTCAAACACCGAGATACGCCCAAGTACCAGATAGGGGATCAAGTGTGGCTGGAAGGGCGCCACCTCCGAACCAATCAACCAACGGCGAAACTAGCAGCGCGGCGACACGGACCCTTCAAAATCACACGAGTACTGTCACCGGTCAATTATCAACTCGAACTTCCCACGCAGTGGAGTATTCACCCCGTGTTTCACATCGATCTACTCACACCTTATCGCGAGACGCCCCTACATGGAGAAAACTTCCAACGCCCACCACCGGATCTAGTGGATGGCGAAGAGGAATACGAAATTGAGCGAGTTCTGGACGCTCGGCGATTCGGCAGAAGCAAGAAACTCCAATACCTCGTGAAATGGAAGGGCTATCCAGACTCGGAGAACCAGTGGGTCAACAAGGATGACGTCTTTGCTGATGAAGCGATAGCGGAGTACGAGCGGAGTTCAACAGCCAACAAAGCGCATATAAGCGAGGCCGATGACGCTAAGTATCTCCCATCCCCCCACACTGGATTCCTCACTCAACCAACGATGTCTCTTCCCTCTTCCTCGCCTTCCACCACTGTCGCTCCCTTCCTCGGAGAACCCCTCACCTACGAAGAACTCAACGCCGCCCTCACCAACATCGCCCCTGTCGAAGACGTCGACAACCCCAACACCCCCGAAACATACTGGCTGCTCAGCGCCGACGGCCAGAAGCTCAATACCGTCCCCTACACCGAGGCCCAAGTGCGTCGGCTTCGTGCAGCTCTCAGAGACAGTGAGTCTGCCTCTCCTCGACCTCTCCCGGTACGAATCGAGTACCGGGTCGAAGCGGAAGAAGAACGCGGCGACGCACCGATGGGAGGAGTGGAGGTTCGAGGCGGAGAGGTGGAAGCTCGAGCAGCTGTCGATGGCAGCGACAAGGAGAATGAGGATCCTCGAGAAGAGGAGACTCTTCGACTTGACGATGCGCGCGCAATTCAAGAACAACCGGAGCGAGAGTTGAAGGCTTGGTATCCAGCTGAGCACCCGTCCATCATCACTACCACCGACTCTGACCATCCGAGAGAGACCCCCTACACGCTTGACACCGTAGGGCGCCCCATGTATCGAGGCGACATCGTTCATGACGACACACCCATATCCCACCACCTCGCCATGCTTAACCGCCGGCTCACCGACTCACGCTTTGCCCCGCACGGTTACGAGCACAACCGCGGGGACAAGTTCGTCCACTTTCCCATCACCGACTCTCAGGGGGTCACCACTCAGGCCCCCTACGTACAAGTCATCATGAATCCCGACCCCATCGTCCTCGCCCTCGCCTCGGACAGCGACAAGACCTTCTCAAAACCCCTCTACGCCGAACCCCAAGTCAGGGAAGTAGGCAAACCTCACTACTCCGTCGAGGAGACGTTCGCCCTCGTCCGGGGGCACGCCAATCAACACAGGCTCGACACGGCGGTCAACGCCCTGCACGATGTAGGGCTTAAAGCTGAGTTGCACCGTTACCGCGCCTACAGGCACGAGGCTGAGCGAATCGAGCAGCGTCTTCACGCCTTAGCCCAGGCGTTGGGTGGCGTTCAAGGGGAGCTCGCTCGCAGCAAGTTTCGGTTGGAGATGGCGGACATACATAATCGGGTGGAGACGGTTCAGGCAGGATGGCTGGGGGGGATCGGACCTATTCGGCGCCGGGGTCGTCGCGGCTGAAAAGGGGGTGATGTCACGGTACGAGAAGTGGACGCTTACTATACGGTGATGACTCCCTTAGTAAGTTGTAATATGTCATGGACTCGAGTATCAGTCAGCGTAGTACGGTATCACATGCCAATGTGGCATGACTCATTCCTAGGACAGCTGTAGTAGGGTTCAAGCTACTTACGCTACTAGTCGCACGGATTCGGGAGGAGCTTTAAAGCCGCCTCGTACATGTATAAATAGTGGCTCGATAAGACCAAGATACGCCATCTTGGTCTTCTTCAATCACCACTTCCTTCTCTTCTCCTTCCCGCGTGCTCCCGCTTGTCTCCTTTGAGCAAGTCGTCTTCATCGATCGCCTAGTGACTTAGACGTCCTAGTGCCGGAAGTTACCTGTGTCACGTGCTCCATTAAGCGCCGTGAACACGGGTCCAAAGTCACGTGACTTACACTCGAGATATTCGCTAAGTCGTGAACGCCCTTTCGCCGTCCAAGTCGGACTAACGCCAGTGGTGGCGTAACACTCATGGCTTCGAGCTGCCATGACCCAGCACAGCAACTGATACCCATCCACAACACCTCGACACGTTCGCTGGCCCATGGAAGGGGAGGGAGAGGTCTGCCCTGTGCACAAGGTACACTCTCTCTGCGCCTCAGTTTACTGAAGTACTCGGGCGTTGCGGAGGGATAAATACTGTGTATTGTAGTAGTTCCGAATACAGATAATAGACCTGATCTTTTTCTTTCTGCTTGAAAAATAAGCCAGGTGTTTAATAAATAAGGATGGATTCAGCTGTGAATAAGCGGGGAATAAGCCCAGTTTAAGGAATTGAATCTACTTATTTGCTTAACTGACTTAAATGTCGGCTATTCTGAAATCCGTTTAATGCCCGCTTAATCCTGCTTAGGGGTGATTAAGTTGCTTATTACTTGAATAAGCAAAAAATTAAGCGAGTGTCGCTTTGCTGATGCATTATCCCGTCATGCGCTGCCCAAAGTCTCCAAAGTAAGTGGTCTAGTCTTCGATGCTCCACTGCAGGCGATGACAGTGAGTCGCGGATCTCCTAATAGACGTTCCCGACACGTATTGCTCCCTCGATCCATTACGTCACCAAGCAAATACTCTAGAAAAGGTACATATTCAACGCAATGCTTGCGCCACACGCTAAAGTGTCCTTTTTTTCCCGACAAGTCTCGATCGGGAGGCTTTCCGATGAAGTGCTTCTGAATGTATTCTGTCATTATATGGACCAAGATATGGACGCTTCTCCACGATTTTGGCTTAGGCTTGTGCAGATCTGTCACAAGTGGCGGCGTATCGTATTTGCGTCTCAACGGGCTCTACACCTTCGACTGTACTGTACGCACGGAACGCATGTACAGAAGAGTCTAGATTGCTGGCTCGCCCTGTCTATTGTCGTGCAGTACAGGGGATTTCCAGCGCTTAATCCACCGGCGCCCGAGGACGAAGATAATATCATCGCCGCACTCAAGCAGTCAGATCGTATTGTTTCTATTAGCCTCACCATCACAAGGTCGCTCCTGGAAAGGTTATCCGCAATAGAGAACCCATTTTTGGAACTGGAAGACCTCGTTCTTCTGTCTTGGGATCGCGTGCAGCTAATCCTACCCATCACTTTTCAGTGGGGCCCACGCCTGCATAGTCTGTGTTTGACTAGGACCTCTTTTACCGCACTCCCTCAGCTTCTTTATTCTTCCAAGAAGCTTGTATATCTTCAGCTCCACGAAGTTTTTAGTCCTTGGCGTGTCTCACCTGAAGCGCTCACGGATGCCTTGTCTGGGATGACCCAGCTTCAATCACTTTCACTTCATTTCTTGTCCACCGCCAATTACCTTGGCGAAACTCCACCGTCTGGGAAACGCATTGTCCTCCCTGCTCTCACCCACCTTGATTTCCGAGGAATGAGCAAGTACTCGGAAAACCTTGCGGCCAGAATCGATGCCCCTCGTCTAAGGGATATAGAAGTCACACTTTTCAATACGTTCATCCTAAATCCTGGTCTCCCAAAGCTCATCGAGTTCATCCGTCGGATAGAATTTTACAAGTCTTTCCGTCAAGCACATATTCAATCTTCTAAGCGTGCCATCTCCATCTCCTTGACCTCTTTGATGCAGCCAGGAACCCCCACCTACCTCAAATTGCAATCTCTCTGCGAGCCATGGAGCAACCAGCTATTATCCATCGCTCAAATCTGCCTTCGTTTTTCCTCTTTCCTTTTCGATGTGGATGATCTACGCATCAGTGCAACGCAACCATCAAGTCCAAGATCAAGTCGGGCGGACAGTTTTGATGTTGTACAATGGCCGGGGCCAATCAACTCATTCACAGGTGTGAAATGGTTTCGTCTCGACGGGAATCTCTCGACAAACATCGTGCGTGCTTTGCAACTGGGAAGTCGGCGTGAAATTGTGTTACCTGCCCTGCACAAGCTCTGCATACCGCGGCCTGGGCCATGCCATGCGCCTTTACCGGAGGCCGTAGTATCATTGATGACTTTCTATCGGCTCTCAGGCCATCCAATAGCGGTGGAATATGAAAAATTATGCTACACCGGTGAACTACGTGGAACAGGTACAACGTACACCCAGTGCCACCACCGCTACTTACTAACTTATTTGGAGTAGGACCAAGAGTAGGACCTTTTTCTCAGCAGGTGACGATTGAGACGCTTTATGACGACATCATTCTGAACATATTTCGTCATTATCTGGATTCGAATGCGCGATTTCGGCCTACGCTCGCGTGGGTGTGTCAAAGATGGCGACAGATCGTTTTTGCATCACCTCTGGGTCTAAATATTCGACTTCACTGTACGTACGGGACGCGTGTCCTGAAGGCTCTATATTGTTGGCCACCCTTACCTCTCGTCGTGGATTATAGAGGACCTCCCCCAGCGCCTGAGGATGAGGAGAACATCATGGCCGCACTGAAGCAGTCTGATCGTGTCGGCGCCATCAGCCTCACCGTCACCAGCTCGCTTCTGGAAAACCTCTCCACAATCGAAGAGCCATTCTCGGAACTAGAGGAGCTTATTCTTCTGTCTCAAGATAACCTGCAGCTGACCCTGCCCAGTGCTTTCCGGTGGGGCACCCGCCTCCGTACTCTGCACTTGACGAGGATCGCCATTCCCGCACTCCCACAGCTTCTTTCTCCTTCCACGGGTCTCGTATATCTTCAACTCCATCAAATCCCTAGTGTTGGGTACATTTTCCCAGACGCATTTGCTAATGCTTTATCCGAGATGACCCAACTTGCAACACTTTCACTCCATTTTCTTTCCCTCCTGCCCCGCCGAAACTTCCTCAGCTTTCCCCCGCTGCCAGGGGAACGTGTTGTTCTCCCTGCTCTCACGTGCCTCATATATCGAGGAACTAGCAAGTACTTGGATGCCTTGGTAGCTAGAATCGATGCACCTCGTCTCGCGGATATTGGCATCACATTCTATAGCCAACCCACGATGGACGCTTCGCAACTTGGCCGATTCATCGAGCGTACAGAAATACATATGTCGCTCAGTCAAGCAAAGGTCGAAACCTCCGCGCATGCCATTTCCATCTCCTTTTTCAACTCAAGCACTTCTTCACCTCTGTCACCTGTTCGACTGCAAATATCGTGCAAGCAGTTAGACTGGCAGTTGTTCTCCATGGCTCAAGTTTGTGACCAATTTTCCCCATTCCTATTCCATTCCTATTCCTTGTAGAAGGTCTACGCGTCAATACGACCCAGTCATCAAGCGAGCAGGATGACGTGGGTGGTGAACAATGGGTAGAAATTGTCCGCTCATTCGGCGGCGCAAAGGACTTTCGTGTGGATGGCGGACTCGCGACTGACGTCTTGCGTGCTTTTGGTCTAGCCGATGGGGAGCACACAGCTGACGCAATGGTGCTCCCTGCCCTGCACAATATTTGTGTACGGCCTAAGCCTATAGACGGGCCATCATTGTGGGACGCTGCACAGCCATTCATCACCTCGCGTCAGCTCTCCAGCTATCCCGTAGAGCTGCAATTTTTATGCCACATCTGTAATACCAGATTTGGCTTCAAAGGGCAGCAAGAATTCAGAACACACCTTCTTGACAAGCACGCATACCGAATCATGTGCTCCTATTGCAGCGACTTTGAGTGGTCGGGATACAATGACCTATTCCCAGAACACCTCGAAAACAAACACCCTGAAGTCACGTACAATGAAGAACTCTTCGACTCGGATGCTTATTTTGGACTTTTCACCCCTTCCCAACTTGACAGTCTCCTTAGTCGGCACAGCTTTCTGTGCGCTCCATACGAGGACCTGGCGTCCCCTAGTAATAATGATAACTCTCTCCACTGGTATCCTTCCCACCTTCGCCGCACACCTTGTTAAAGTTCCTCGATGACAGGTAGTAGCACAGTTCTACTGAGTCTACGGACAACAAGCCTCGTTCAAGTTTCCTGTTTTACGTTTACGTTTACTTTTTGTTCTCTTTTATTTTCTTCTCCGAAGGGACGCCATGACACAGAGTGCGCAGACGATTCTGTATTCGCTCGTTATATGCAAGATGATAGGTTGATTGCCGACTTCAAGTTGGAATTATGTGCGCGACGGCGCAAGCGACGACATCTGAACCATAACTTTGTCGCAAACGCAAACAACAGGGGTCGACTCGAATCTCTACGCCAGGCAGTGAGCTGCACCGCTATAGAGCTCGAAATAGGGCTGCGTACTGTATTCGTACATCACGGGCTGGACGGATCCGTACTACGGTCATGGGACCCGCCGTGCCATTTGAGCCTACTCAACATAGACCAACGGGACTCACCCACTGAACATATGGCAGACCTGGAGAAGTCACATTGACAAAGTTAGCTCGGGACAGAGGAACAAGAGTTTCGTGCTCACTTTGGCAGTATAAAAGATTATATCTGAAGTGGACATGATGTGGGCCTGGAGCGCAGGCTGTCCACGTTCCAGGAAAAGGTTCGCTTATTTACTGTATATAGTAGTCTATCGCATCTCTATCTGGATGAGTGACCACGATGTGGCCAGCTGTGACTGATTAATTTTTCTTTGAACGTGGGTCTTCAAAGTTCCACTAGCACTACAACCTAAGGACGGGGGAGGTTACAACATATTCCTATACGGTACTCTATAGAACAGAAACATTCTCGGCCCGACTCACGCCCATCTTACGGTCATCGAGCGAATTGGTGTGTTTAAACGTGTTGATGTTAAAGATGCCAATCCGCGGGGAAAAGGGGGGCACACTCATGATGGCAGAGGGTTCATGGTACGATGCGATGCTCTTCTTGAACTGTGGCGGTAATTAAGCAAATCAAATAAACGAACGCAGCATGCACGGGAACACCCACCATATTCAGGAAGTCCCTGAAGGCAGCCTCGTTGACGTAAGTCTGGGAAGGACCTGAGTTTATGGCCTGGCCGGCAGTAGTGAGCAGATTGTGGGCGGGGCTCACGACTTCACTGACAGAGGTACGGGAGAAGAGCTCAGAGTCTTGAAGACATGCCAGCGCGAGATGATAGGGAGGGCTGTGGGAGTGACGGGAAGAGGGTGGTCAGAATTGGTAGATCTCGGGGATGCCGTCCTTCTGACTGGAATTTGTCGTGAAAGTACTGCCTCCAGACGTCTGCTCCCGCTCCCGCTACCACCTGCCACCGCGACCCTTGAGTGTGTCCAGTGTTCCTTCTTCAACCGCCCGTATATCGATGTCCGCTGACTTCATACTTCTTCCTCCTCAAGCGAGGAGGACTTTTCCACGAAAACTTCGCACTCGTGGTGCTCGTGCCAACAACAACAAAGCTGCTTAACCTCCGCGCTTATAAAGAATTCATCGTGGTGATGATGTACAACGGAGACGGCACCCTCTTCGTGCACAGTGTTTACGGCGTCATGAAGAAACTTTGCCTATCTAACGCCATCTCAGCAGGACTTGGGGCAAGGAGGCTGAAAGACGGTTGTCGTCTGCGTCAGCGGCTGCTACCAGATGATGAATCCACGCACTCTTAACGTCATCGCAGCCATCGGCACCTACTAGGAGGGAGTTGTGCACCTCATGATATGTAACACCTAATCTCCACCAAGGTAGTCAACTGCAAACCCACTTCGCGCATATATTACACATGAACACATACCATTTAGGTGCGCGGCGAATCACGATGATGACCTGCTCTTCTCTGTTCGTTTCGTTAAACAGTCTCAGTCACTCAGTCGAACAATATTGAGGGCCCTGAGAGGGGTATCGTCATCTGCGGATTATCTTCTACCCAGGGAAAAGAACATCAAACTCGCACTGCTGGTCCTTGACATTAACCCTAGTCTCCAACCAAACTTTTGCGCCTTTCTCGACGTTGGCACGGTGCCTGGCCCTAGCCCGATCTACCACCTCTGAAAGGCGTTCGACATCAACCCCAACATAGTACGTACGTGGAAGAGAGTCCCGGACCAATGATCAGTGAATTTTTGTCAAAGTTGTCCTTTCCGCTGAAAACGCCTAGTCCTGTGGGAGCGATTTTGCACTCGGATATAGGGGGATACGATATCTCAAAAAGAGAGGGGCTCATAGCGTGGCGTACCCGCATTAGTGGCGCTTGTGCGATGTGCATCCGGTCTCGCGAGCATGTATCGCACCACGTGTTTAACACGGCTCTCAGTTGAGTTAGCGTAAACAAGGTGCTTCGCCTCGAGGTAGCCTCGAGGCGAATGGAAGGCAGATTAGAATGTATTTGTATGATGGGTGGGTCGACCCCGAACCTGATCCGCATGTTTTGCGCGAGGTTACGGAGCTTATGGTGTGACGCGGCTCAAAAATATGTCGGGCCTGTCATCGATAAGGGCGGGAGACGGCGGGCGGAGTACAATAAGAGCGCGCATCGACGCGCGCCAAAGTTCTCACGCGTCTTTGTCGCGAACAACCTCTATCCGAGTCTTTTTTCTTTCCTTTTTTCTGTCCATTTTCTTTCTCTTCGACAAATTCACGACGACCCAGTAACGATACTAACGATCATGTTCGCGACGGCCAGCGTCGCGACCAATCCCACACTCTTAGTGCTGAGGGTACTTTCCCCTTCTCTCGTCCTATTCACAACCATCTCCCTCTTCACTACTCGACCCCCACCACCGTCCTCGCCCTCTCCTATTACCTCTGTTGTCGTCGCCACTCGTGTTCCCCGTCGTGCCCTTATCTTGTCTTGCCTGACTTTATCGTCTTTCACCTATCTACTCGACGGTCTCGCATTTGTGATTTACGCCGTCATCAACAAGTACTGGCCACCGCGCACAGGCATAGATATCAACTCCCTCATCGGTCTTGTTGCATTTTCCAGTCTCGCCGCCCTGGGAAGCTGGAAGGATGTCAAGGGTGTCGACGTCTGGTCTCTCAAACGAGTGAAGGTTTCCGTCATTCTCTCCCTCATCCTGGACGTGGCGCAAGCGGTCCTTTATGGGACGTCTATGTCTAAAGATCGTGTGTACACTTCCCTCTTGTGCTTCTCGCTAAGGCTTAGCGCGCCGCATTAACAGATCTTCCTCATCCTTACCCATTTCCGTATGACATCCAGACGCTACTTCATTTTATCTTTCCAGTTCTTCGCATTCTTCTTCTCATCCCGCTATTCTTTGCCTTGGTCAACCCCCTTGTTACGTACACCGCAATTACATCCTCAGAGGCGTTTGAGGGCGAGCCGGTGTCAACTACGCTCCTTCTGCCCCCAGAAGATGGTGTCAACACTTCGACAGGCCTTACCGTCGGCGCAGCTAGTGGCATCAAATATGGGACGTTCCACAGTACTGCATCTGCTGCAACCACGGTTTCTGTGCCAACCACGCGTCCTCAGACCCCAGATCGTGGGGCGGCTAAGGTCCAGGTAGGCGCCTGCACCGCCTCTGCGCAAGAGTTCTCCTCACCCCCTTTCCGCAGTCTGTGCCCAAAGAAAAGGAGGTTGACATTGATCCTTCTTGGGACGAAATCATTCGTCGCTTACGCCGGATTACTCCTTACCTCTGGCCGAAGAAGAGCCGGCCTCTCCAGCTTATTGCGGTATGTCTTTGCTCCTCGCATTGGTTAGAAATCTGATCTCAAAATCATGGCAGTTATTATGCGTGTTCTTGCTTATCGTCGGCCGCTTTGTAAATGTTGCCGTCCCTTACCTCCTCGCGGAACTTGTATCCGTATTTGAACAAGGTGTCAACCGCTCGCCTTGGCCCTATCTCTTCGGTTACGTATTTCTGCGTTTTCTGCAGAGTAGTGGTGGGCTACCTGCGCTTCGTGATGTATGTTGGACCTTTCGACAATTTGTTTCCCGCTCCGTTCATATCCATCTTATCTGTAGGCTCTCTGGGCCCCCGTGATGCAATATTCGGATCGCGGTGAGTGGCATGGAAGCTTGGTGGCAGCTAATCACTGATTTACATCTTAAGAGATGTCTCTGCTATCATTTAATCACCTCCTTAGTCTTTCCTTCTCCTGGCATACCCGTCGCAAAACTGGCGAAGTGCTCCGGATCCTTGACCGTGGTGCGGCCATAAACAACACCCTTCGAGTGCGGACACTAGTCATTCCTTATCCACGTTGAAGTTGCTAACCCATTCCTGCTAGCTCTTGCTATTCGATGTTGTCCCGACTTTCGTCGATATTGTGGTAGCTCTCGTCGTGTTTGCCAAGTATGACCGGGCTCTTTCCGTCGTCACATTTTTCGTCGTGTCTGCGTATGGTGCGTTTCGTTTATCGTCGCCGACTTTTGTATACACACTGAAGTTTATACAGTTGTCGCCAGCGTTCTCCTTACTCGTTGGCGTACACGGCTACGGCGTGCTATGAATGACAGGGACACGGTGCGTAACTATTAACTCTCGACCTATGCGATCTTCCTGAGTCACGTTTCTAGATCACTCGCGGGATTCATACCGATTGTCTAATTAATTACGAGACGGTGAAATACTTCAATGGCGAAGAGCACGAAAGTGAGCGTTATCGCGAGTCTATCAGAAAGTATCAGTCACTGGAGTACCGGGTCATAAGTGAGTCGCCTAAAATAGCCTACATCGTTGTGTTGACTGTATTACAGCGGCGATGAATCTGCTTAACTTGATTCAAAATCTCATTCTTGTAAGCTTTCCCATCCGTGTGCCCCGTTGCCGCTTGTTAATAGCTACACCAGACCGTCGGTCTACTCGTTGGATCAATGATAGTCGCACACAAGGTTGTGGACGGCCAGCTGGCTCCCAGTGACTTCGTCTTCGTCGTGACATACCTTGTTCAGGTAAGTCTCATTGCTCTTTGAGACTCGGCGTACGCTGACACCCAAGTAGCTGTACGGCCCACTTAATATGCTCGGATCCATTTATCGGTCCATCAACCGATCACTTGTGGATGCAGAAAAGCTACTCGAGCTTCTCAACGAGCCGACCGAGGTAAATGATAAGCCAGGTGCACCTGATCTTGTCGTCTCCAATGGAGAGATCGAATTTGGTATGTGCTGCTGTTACAGACCATTGCGATTTATTCAGTATGGTTGCAGACAACGTTAATTTCACGTATGAGGGTCGTCAACCTGCCTTGCGCAGTGTCTCCTTCCGCGTCCCCAAAGGAGCATCTGTAGCCCTCGTTGGCGAGTCTGGGGCGGGGAAGTCAACAATCCTTCGTCTTCTCTATCGGTTCTATGACTTGAAGGAAGGCGACGGTCGCATCCTGGTCGATGGGCAGGATATTCGTGACGTAACCCAGGCCAGTCTGCGAAAGGCCATTGGTGTTGTTCCTCAAGATGCTGTGCTTTTCAATGCTAGCATTGCCTATAACATTGGGTACGTGTCCTTTCTGATGCGGCGACCTTCAAATTTGGTGTTGATGGCAGGTACTAGCTACGGCAAGTTTGGGTCTCCTAAAGATGAAATCGAGGAAGTGGCCAAGGCGGCGCAGATGCATGACCGCATCATGACGTTCCCTGAAACCTACGAGACCAAGGTCGGCGAACGTGGCATCCGACTCAGCGGAGGAGAGAAGCAACGTGTGGCTATCGCGCGCACGCTGCTCAAGAATCCCCCTATATTGTTGCTTGATGAAGCCACTAGGTCCGTTCATATCCGATGTCGTCGGATCGGTGGCTGACGAATGCGTCATTGTCAGTGCCCTAGACACTTCTACGGAACGCGACATCCAGAAAGCCCTCCAGAACCTTGTTCGGGGGCGTTCTTCGCTATCTATCGCGCACAGGCTCTCGGTATGTCACTGGAAAACGGTTTTTTCCCGAGCCTAGAACATGGCGTCTGATTTGACTCGCTTATTATAGACCATCGCTAATGCGGACTTGTAAGTTGATTGTTCTCTAGCTTCTTTGACGTGTATCCATGCAACAACAGGATTCTTGTCCTCAAGGATGGACAGATAATCGAACAAGGAACTCACAGGGAACTTCTTGAACTCAACGGCGTTTTTGCGGCAATGTGGGCCGACCAAATCAGTGCGACTGGGGAACAAGCGGTTGATGGTGGACCTAGGGAAGCCCTCAACGGTTACCAGATTGACGATGTTGCCCCCATCTCTGAACCCGCAATTGCGGACATCGACGCGGGGCCAACACAGGATACTGCAGCCTCGGAGGCGCCAGTTGAGGAGACTTCACTCTCTCAGGAAACCATATCAGAAGGTACTAGACCTTTGGCAGTATTGGACGTCCCCGCAGCCGCTACTGTGGCAGGTACGCAGGTGGACGATACTCTTATTGCATTCCCTTCCTCCAACGAGGCTGCAGCAAGTGATGCAGTTCCCTCGAAGGTCAATCCCGTCGCCTTCCCAACATCCGATTCTGCGCCTATTGCCTTCCCCGGCACGTCATCCGACGAAGCTGCGTCACAGAAGGCTCCCTCCACCGCCCAAACCCCAGGCATTACGTTTGCACCGGAGGTCGGGACTCCAGAGCGCACTGGTTCTCCTGACCCCGATGCCGAGCCGAAGCGCAAGCGTATCTCGTCGCAGAACTTCCAGCGGCTCGCACGGCGTATCTCTGTAACAACTCGGCGGGCCGGCTCCATATCAGGCATACCCATCTTGGGCAATCTTCGGCGCGATACGTCGTCTGCTTCCACATCTACACCGGCGCAGGCGTCAACAGACAGCGACGCCGGTCCTGGGGCAGCTTCGCAATCCCCGGCCGCTAGTATCCAGAGTGAACCAGATAAGGACAAGTCAAAGAAGAAGGAGAAAGAGAAGAAGAGGAGGACTTTCCTATGAGCGGACCGCCGCTCTCAATGGTGCTCTCATTGCTTTACGAATCTCCTACCCAACCATATGTCTTTCGTTCTTCTCTATGTCCGTGTCGGCGACCTGTTCTCTTTGTTTTGTTTTTTTCGTACCATTACTTTGCATTCACGACTGAGTTATCGGCATTGAATGACTGATATACCATGCATCCCGAGTGTTGAACGTTGAACGGCGCAATATCTCATCTGATGACCTCATGTCCCGCGGAAGCCTAAAGGCAAAGGTGGAGTCTGCTGACTGGGTCTAGAACTAGGTCACGATATTTGAAGCGGCGACTGAAATGTGACGTGACACTATTTAAACTTGGCCGAAGACGCGCATGTTTCGCACAGTCGGACGATCCACCACTACCGTTCGGTTCTCGTTTCCTCGTTTTCTACCCCTTCTCTACTTTTGTCTCGGTTTTGTTCCGGTCAGGTCTCGGTTTCATTGTATTATTGCAATCATGTCTGCAAAGATTTATGTTGGGTCAGTCGTGCGCGCTCGTGATGTCTCTTACTCCACGTGCTTCTTCCCGTTTTTTTGACGGGGGGAAGTGCGTCTGCTGATAGTGACCCTTGTACTTTATGTTAGCAATCTGAGCTGGAATACCAACGATGACACCTTACGCCAAGTTCGTCTGATGTTCTGGCTTTGCATGTTTTGTTGTTCCTGATCCCGCGTTCGGATTTTTGTGTGCCACTGACAGGCCTTCGCAAGTTATGGCAATATTGTTGATGTACGCCCTCAACTACTTATACTTGTCCTTTTTCTTTTTTTTTTGAACGTGTCACGACTTCTGCCCCCTTCTTTTGCCGATGCTGTAGTCGATCGTGATGCGTGACCGCGAGACGCAGCGCTCGCGTGGTTTCGGTTTCGTAACTTATAGCAACCAAGCGGAAGCCGACTTGGCTATTGAGAGGATGAATGATACGGAGCTCGACGGCCGCAGGATCCGCGTCAACATCGCCAATGCGCGCTCTGGTGGGGGTGGTGGCGGCAGTGGTGGTCCGTTCATGCCGTTTTCGCATTCTTTCGCCGTTCTCACGACTTATAGGATATCAGCAAAGCTACCCTAGCGGAGCCTATGGTGAGTAGGCTCAGGTAAGAGTGCGCGATAACTAATGACATCTACGATAATAGGTGCCTCAACTGGTTACACCACTCAAGGTAGTTACGGTCAAACCGGCGGATCTGCTGGACAGGGCGGCTATGGTAGTCAACCAAACTTCGGCAGTGGAGGCTACCCCGCTGCTTACCCTCAGCAAGGTTGGTTACAGCCTTCGTCACCTAGTGGTCAAGCTTAAGTGATGCCTACAGGCTACCCCACGCAAGGAGGTTACCAAGCTGGTGGCTTCCCACCACAAGGAGGCTTCCAGCAAGGCTATCAGCAGGGCGGCTACCAATACTAATCCGTGGTAAGTGGAAGGACTCCACTTCGTAAACGCATGTACCGAGCTTCATTTCGTTTAGCTCACAACGTGCGAATCGGACTCGCTCACTTATGCTTTCCCTTGTCTACCTTTCTTCTTTATTTGTCTATGACACCGTATTCTCTCTCCCTTTTTGCCTGACGCGCTCATCCATACATCTCGTTACCATTCCCTGTCTTTTCCCGCCTTTCCCTCTCGCAGCACTCGTCGTGTTCGTCCTTGGCTCGTTCTAAAGTCTCGGTTATATCCACAATCCGGCTTGTACTACTACCGTCGATTTTTCCCTCCACGCGTGGGTGGGTGTGTCGTCTACAAATCTTCTTGTATTTCAGAACAAAAAATAGCTGTCATCGCTCCCGACGCAACCTTTTCCGATTGGTTTTGTTGACTGATTGAACGAGTGGCATTGCGAGCGTAACGGTAGTTGTCGACATTACTGTAAGTTAGTGCGAAGGGCTCATCGTAAGTAAACTGACACCCACAAATGCCGAAACCGATGTCAAACCCAACGGAATGATGTTGAATCATTGTAATAAGGATGATTGTCATTGAGATCCGCGATACATGAGTGCAATGAGATACAGTAACGTGTGAATAAACCAATACAACATTAACCTAGGTACGAAAGAAAAAAAGACGGATTTGCAAGGCGGAACTTACTTCCGTTCTCCGGCCACTCCCTTACTATAGCCTGATGCAGCCCCAAACGACGACCGCAAGTAGGGTAGCGCAGAACAGCAAGAGGCGCGCCTCTTCGCCAGCCGGGGAGCGCTCCATTACGAGCGCAAGCAGCGACGTGCGCCGGGAACCTGCGGGGCGCATCACGAGCGTCACGCGATGCACGGCCTCTCCCGGCCAGAGCAGGCGGGGGCGCCGCTCGGTAACATGCAGCGCGAGTGGGAGCCCGTGGCGATCCGCGGCCAGCACAAATGATGCGCGCGCGCGGACGACGGACCACGCGAGTGTGTGGGGCCCACTGCGCGCGAGGAAGACGACGTCGAACGAGGAGAGGCGCGGGCTAGCATGTACAAGCCGTGCGCCACATGCGCGGAGAGAATCTTCGCCAGGCGAAGGGACAATGCGCAGGGTCAAGGTGCGGAGTTGGCCGAGCGGTCGGATGGTGCGAGAGAAGGTCTCCTGTAATGAGCGAGATGACCGGGCAGAACGCAAAGCGGGTTGTTTTTTTGTTGTCTTTTTACTCACCACTGTAATGGAAGGCCGACAGGCGATCGTGAAGTCGAGATGGTGCAGACGGGGGCACGCTGCGACGATTGCGCGGAGAATGGCGCCGTTGTCGTAGCCTTGTTCCAGCCGGAATGCGATCGTGAGAGACACGAGCAAAGGCAGGACCGTAAGCGATGCGCTTACGCTCAGCGGTGTGCCTTCGCGAAGAGGTATGGCATCGGGGACACGAAGGGTCTTGAGCGATGCGCGGGCGGGAAGGACCTGCGCCTGAACTAGCGCTCCACTGAACGTGCTGACCTTTGCTAGGGCGTCAGCGTGGAGATCCGCGAGGACTCCCGGGGCTGAGACGCTCGGCGCGTGGCTCTGGAGGTGCAATGCCTCGAGGTTACGATGTGCGTCGAGGAAGGCGTGGAAGGGGCGGCCGAGGGTGGTGTTCAGGCCGACATGCCAGTCGAACACGACGTCACCGATTAAGAGCGAGCGCAGCTTTGGCCAGCGTCCGCGGACGAGTCCATGAGCATCGACTGGGGCGTGAGGGGAGTGCCCATCAATGGCAAGGTGTTCGAGATTGGGGCAACGATTGATGAGCATGTTCCAAAGACGGTCGTAGCCCGGTACTGGCTCATCTGGTATAAGGAACTGACGTCAGCTAGCCCGATCAGAGCTGAATGGCTGTTTACCACGGGAAAAACCGTCATTCTGCCAATAAAAACCAGTTTTGAATGTTAGGGAGAAGCCGTAAAGGTCACTGAAATCAAATAGCTGAGATGAAGGGAGGAGACGAAAGGGGGCGGCGAGCAATTAGGGTCCGTACTTCGAGGGGAGTCGGGCCACGTACATGACTGTTTGGTGGGGGTAAGATCGAACCAAGCGAAGTTGAAATGAACTTGAGACGAGGGCAACTGATTAATAAGTGTAAGTCATCGGATCCGAGGCGAAATCATGTAGGGAACGCACAAGATACGAAGCGCAAACCACATGTCGTCGCATGGGGGTAATTCCTCGCCATCCCATGCAAAGGTGCGCAAGACCTCGAAGTTCCTCGCCGCCTTCCGCACCGCAGAGGACACCAGGTATCCGACTGGAAGCGCACTGCGACCCCACTTGGATGCCCGCCCACCTGAGGAGTCTGGGCAGAGGCCAAGAGAGCGGACGTGCCGTGCACGGTCGGGTCGGGCGTTCAGCATGTTGAGCGTGTGGATGCATTGTACTGAACCACGGAGTATGATGGACGAGTACAGAGCTGGGGTGAGCGCATCTGCAACTTTCGACGACTAGGCGGAGGAAATTTGAGCGAGTGAGGACCATGTGATAATGGAATAATTGCACACGGTGAGGTACAAATGAAGAACTTCTGCTGGACGTGCTAGGTGATCGGCTATTTCTAGCAGAATGTCGGCTGGGACAGTGTTTATGGACATATCGTCGCCAACGAACACTGGGACAGGGTAAGGTAGTAAAGTGCGACCAAGGCTGAGAGACTCGGCATTGAAGCTACCAACACGGGCATCTACGTGGATATGGACTCGGGACCGCAACCGAGCTAACGGCCATTCCGAGACTTGACTTCATCATCCATCAATCAAATTGATTACAATCACGGACATTGATCTATACATGATGCATGATTGTTCAATACCTGTAGGTGCGAATGATATATATGTGACGGGGGGTAAAGCCAATACAACGCAATCCGGTAATCACGACCTGCAACTGATCAGCGTAGCCCGCAGCCGGAGCATCAAGGCGCACATTTTATATTCTACCTGCTTTGGTAGCGAGCTTGGTGGAGAGCTTGGCGAGGTGTACGAGATTGTGATATCCAGGTCACGGTTGTTGCGCGCATTAGGTGAGCATGAAAGTTCTCCCACTATTTTTTCGTCCTCCGAGACTCGAATTGTTTCGGGTGTGTAAAATACCGTTTGTCTGATATTGTGAACGAGCGAAACGACACGAACTGTTCTGTCACTCACTTCCAGTGGGTATATTTTGCATGGGGTCCCGTCGAGAATGAGACCGGTTTGTGCGTGCAGGCAAATGAGATGTCAAACCACGCAAGGAAGGCATGTATGTCTGTGAATGTCAGGTTATGCCCCAATAAGCCCTAAGCGTGACGATGCGACAAACAGTCATTGCGGTTCGCACGGAGCTCAAAAGGGGCTGTAAATTTCAGGTCCTCTTTCTTTGCGGTCGTCAGGTCTATGCGCTAAAAGGATTGACAGTACGTCGCAAATGAGAAAAATGCGTCGAGGGTGGGGTATTATCTCTACACTGCAGGAATCAGGTGACTAACCTTGAGAACGCATGGATCTGTTACGACTGCCTTCAAATCGACGGTGTCAACCAGTGGCTCACGTAACGCGATGTCTTTGATACACGAGTAATCGAACCCGTATACGTTCTCCCAGACTAAACAAAACCCTTAACACATAACTTATGAGGCATGACTGCACGACGCACAATTGATTTTCTCATCCTTGTACTCCTGGTCCTCGATCGCGGCGATGTACATTGTTGCACGGTCGGGAAAAATGAGTCCCCCGGGTTTGAGGTACTTGTCCCGAGCATCGAGCACAGTGTCCAACATCGACTCGTATAGGAGAAAGTAGCCCATCCATTCGGAAATAATGATGTCGAATTGGGTAATCGGCAACTCGGTGTCCTCGAGTTTGCCCTTCACAAGGGTGATGGCTATTGCGAGAAAGACATGAACGTCCATCTGAAGAGCGCAGAGAAAGTGACACATACTGTCTTTGAAACCGTTTGCCTCTATTATCTTCACGGCTTGATCAATGATATTTGACATGTCAATCTATGAAGCACGGAAACAATGTTGGCTGTCGGGCAGAAAAATATAAGAAAGGCAGGACGTACACCAACAACATGAGCAGCGCCGGCCTTGGCAGCAAACATAGAAAGGATCCCAGTGCCACACCCAACATCCAGCACGGTCTTGCCTTCGAAGATATGTGGATTGCTCATGATGGCAGCGCGATACGAGCCAGTGCGAACCGTGTCCTTCAACATTTCCTCATGGATACCTGTGACCAATTATAAACTGACATATCGCGTGTTATCAAGACGAGGGTCATACCAAAGTGTGCGTAAGAGTCCGCATAGCTACGCGGTGGCAAATTGGAATCGTGAGGACCAAGTCATAGGTAGGATGAGCACGGCATGCGAGGGCACGACGACGCACTAATCTCTAGAGGTCATGCCCGCTGGCGAGGCAGTAGATGTTGAGGCGTCTCCCATGCTCAGTGTTTTCTCGAGGCGGTTGAGAGCACAAAGCGTGAGACGCGCGAACACGAAAAGTAATAAATAATAAAATCATAATTTTTCGTCACTTAAGGTTAACATGACTCACGACCACCGACTCTGCGACCGACTCATTCAGAGACTGCGGACGGACCATAGCCATCCGCAGCGGCGCAGCCCCCAACTCAGCCTCCTCCCACCACTTGGGCCGTGTATAAACCTCGAACACGTATTTAACTCCACAACGACCCACCATGATTGTCGATCTTCCTACAAGCACGGTATGTCGGGAACTTGAATACTCCTAAAACGAAGCTGATCAGTCGCCGCTCTCTAGATGCCCAACGACAACCCTGTACATTCAGATAGTCCCCCAGCATATGAATCCGCCATCGTCGGCAACGGTGAAGGTGCGCGCATTTCATCTTCGTCCTCACTAGGTGGGCCTCACCATCTGCTGTACTGACAATCTCGGCTATTGGTTCATAATAGCGCCACCGCAGAAGGACGTAGGGCCGCACAGCACCCAACCCAAGGAACCTCCACTGATGGTTGCGGGCCCCCCGCAGCCTATGTACGGTGCTATTACGTCCGAGGCAATGGTGTATCATTACCAAGACCCGTGCACTGGTCAACCAGTCGCCTCACTTTTGCCTCCAGACCACCCGCAGATGGTGTGTTTCCAGGCAGGGCAGCATGTTCCCGAATCACGATATGGATTCCTTGGTGCGTTATACCTACCTCTGAGAAAATTCCTGGACTTAGTAGAATGTGGGTGTGTTTGATAGGTGTGCTTGCCGCGATCGTATGGTTCCCGCTCGGTATCGGTCTATGTCTGCTTGACCGTCGCGTTCGCTGCCAACGCTGCGGCGAGTCGCTCGAAGACGGACTTTGTAGCTAACGTCCGATGAGCATTCTGCCCACCGCTATCGCCTCTCCTCTTCTTGTTCTCGTACTTCGTTTAATATCTTTGTTTGAGTCGCGCTGGTCTGTTGTATGACTTTCATAACTTAATGTACATCACGCGAACACGTGTATGCACCCATCAACGGATTGCGATCATACTTCGCTCAGAATGATAACTCACTGAGACACACTTCACCTTACCCCTTGATATTGTTCTAAGAGTACTTGAACTCTACATCACAATTACTGCACATACTACTGCGACGCGCCAACGGGGTCTAGGCTCGTTGCTGTGAAAACAGGAAGCCCTGATGCTGAAGTATGTGCCGGCATCACAGCTCACATTTTTCACTTCGCGAACTTTGTGCCCTTGATCGGTGGCGTTAGCAAAATTGACGTACATAATGTTCCGGCAAAAAAGGCGTGTCGAGGACAGTAGACTTCGCCTCATTCCTTTATCAATCGAAAGGGGGGCAGGCACAGAAGCAACCAGATGGAAGACTTGCTTACCCTGCTTTCTCTCGTGTCTGATAGCTACATCATTTGCAATTCATTAAAAAAATTTGCCTCGTGTATGAAAAGTGGTGGTAAGGCCGTGCCGGCCATCGGGGTAAACACAAGGGCGGGAAGAATGCGGGAGGACAAGGTACTCAAATTTCAAATACAGTGCGAAGAAACGGCCGTGTTACAAATATGTAGCAACACCCAGCATGTGAAGCGAATGAAGCATGAGAACGCACGCGCAGTTGCATTTGAGCATCTGTTTTCATGCACAGCCAATGTGGTTAGGTGCTTCTCAACCAGAGAAGGCGTTTTTGGACTGACCTATTTGGCCAGGTGCAGCGCGTGGTCCCAATAACAAATGGGCACGGGACGCTTAGCCAACCCACCCATCACGTTTTCGTACATATACTGTAATACGCCGCCCTGAGCAACGTTTAGACTTTGTGAGTTGGGTCATGGTTGCCTCTTGGGACATGGCGCTCATGGAGAAGCGTCAGTGATGGCGGCGCCTAAGTTTTAATCTCAGGGGTAGGGCGGACGGATGAATGACCAGTTGAGTACAGTAAATGACGGCGGGCCACGCCGTGTCACACCACGCCTGGAAAGGCCTGCATGCACATCATCGCGATGCTTCGCACGGGTGATGCCCAACCGAACAAAATTGGGAAATCATCATCCCACGCCGTGCCCTGAGACAGCCACCTCGTAAGCCCTTCTTCACACCTGAAAGTCTCAACTTACGTTGTCGCCTTTTTGGCAGGTGAGAAACGCTTAAGGGAAGGCTTGACTGGACTGGTGTGGTAAGAAAAGTACATCCTGTCATCGCATGGCGACGAGCTGCCGATCGATAGGAGTCGCCGCGTGCCCAGGGAGCCCAATCGTGGCCTGGCGCCAGCTCGCCTACACATTAAGACCCCCATCCGTCCATCAAGAAGAAAGAAGGGCGACCCAACCCTGCAGAAGTGACCGTTATTTTCACTCAAATTAGACGGAGAGCAAAGGAACGAGACGATGCCAAGTGGATCTCTGTGCCGGTCTATGCTGACCCTGCCTGCTTGCACTCGGCTCGCACATCAGTAATCGATGGGGCTATACTCATTTTATTTTGGCTCTACCTTCACTGCCAATTCACCCCGGACCCCATGGCCGGGTTCGCACGACCCACACTCAGTGGACAAAGTGTCAGCTTTGTTCGGGGGTTACCTTTATTTTTATTTTTGCCGTCGTTTGAAGGTCACTCCTCTCGACCGGCACGCGAACGAGCCCAAACTGGGGCCGCACAGATCCTGGGCGACCGAACCCTCAAAAACAGGGTTCTTGTTCGTTTGGCAGTGTTGTGAGACAAGGAAGTTCAGAAACGGTACCTTTATTGGGCCGGAACCGTGGGCCCCGATTTCTCTTGTTAGGGTGCTGACGGTTGCGTTAAAGCCAAGAAAGGCGACGCCGTCTGTCGATGTGGACGGGAAACCTTGCTCATCATATACGTCACGTGAGGCGGAGAATAATAGCCAAGTAAATTCACGAAGGATCGTAGTCAATGGTGACAAGGGCCATCGACACAAGTCGCGTGAGCCTGAAACACTGGCGCTAGCACCGGTGGGAACTTAACAGCTTGTTAAGTTAACACCAGCATGCCGTTCCCATCTTCGAGCTGGGGGCTGTACCGCTAAGTTGGCGAGAGATGAGGTGGCGTTGAGTTGTGGGCACGCCCTCAGCACGTGGACATCCCTCGAGCTCCATTCATGCAACGCGGCTGCGTCTATCCGTGTCCCTCACGGCTCTTCTTGTTCCTGGAGGAGTCCCAGGAGAGAGGGGCGCAGGAGAAGCCCCACTGGTACGGCATTAACATGGGTGTGGCGCACCGTAATTTGGCTGAGACTGTACTAGGTAAGCAGGGCGATGCAAGGGGAAGAGATTTGGACCCTTGTGACGATTCGATTGCTCACCATCTCAAGGCGAGCCAGCTCCTTTGGGTGGTCGAGAGCCCGATACAGTATCGCTAAGGTGCGACATGGGCTCAGTCAGTGTTACAGTAAGCAGGGTAGAATGGCCCGTGCTTCCTCAGGAGCACCGGAGGATTGTAGACACCGGGACTTAATCCCTCGGCCTTACAGGCGCAGTACTCAAGACCTGCTGACACAACAACAGTAACCCCTTGCCACCATCATCAGTGTGCATGGAATATTGATGGATACCCACGAAGACGCTGAGCTAGATCAATGGGTACACCCAAAGAGTGCAATCAGCTACCGGTCCCAGAGTAGGTCATTGATCCTGAGGGGGAGATAAAGACCTGCCCGGTAGTAGACTATGGAAGTGAGCGTCTAACTCTGCTGAGTTAATGCTGGCTGATGAGCAACAATACGACATGACATGAGGTGAGACGTACAAAAAAAAGTGGTTTGAGTCCGTATATACAATTGCTGGTGTTTGGAGGTCATGTGGGGCGAAGGGATGATTGTGAGGGACGGTGAAATGTAGATAAGATTGATCGATTAGGACGCGGAGAAACCGTGGGATGAGCGGAAAATTGGCAGCGAAGTGTGCCGAAGAGGGGGATCGGGGAGATTAGCATTTGCGATTGGTGACAGTTACCACGTGGACGAGGACGCGGCGTGTATTTGGAGGTCGGCCGGGGAAAGAGGAGAGGTATGGACCGGGTCGCTGAAAATGGGTGGGTATGGTGGACATTGAATAGAGAGATCCGAGTCGCGGATATTGGCTACTGGTGAGTTGGGTGGGTGGTGAGTTGAGAAGCAGAGGCCAAAGAAGGAATGAACCCGGCGGTTTCGGCACGGCACGGCAAGCGCCATAGACGGGGCAGGGCACCGCCGGGTAGTAAGTATAATTGATCACGGTCTCAACGGCAACGAAGCAAGAGGGAAAGGAAAAGTCAAGTCAACGTCAGCGTCAAACGACAAGGGACCAGACAAAAGGAAACGAAACCCGACGAGTCGCCAGTCATCGTTAGCGAATCCAGTGACGATATTGTAACCCAAAAACCCACTATCCAACTCCCCTAGTCGGTCTCCTTGTACTCTTAGACTCCAGTCCCCTCTCTCCTCCTTTCTTCCCCACCCCATCCCCTCACAACCCACCTCGTGCGGGCTCATGCAGTCACTATCTAGACTTTCATATCTCCCCACTTCTCTCACTCGCAACAAAAAGCTGAATACCGCCGCGTCCCTAGCTCGAAGTGACCCATCAGACCCCTCGTTGTCCGTCGATACGACCTTGCATCTCCATCGTGCACCGCTTGCACAAATAGATCAGCAACTTTTCGCCCATTCGGCGGCGGATATCATATCTCCCGCCATCACACCTCTGTCTCACACATCATCCGAGGCGGTTCCTTCTCCACGCGGAATCGGAAAACCCATCATGGCACGGCGAGCCTCATACACAAATGAGGATAACTTGTATTCGATAGCTATTGGCAACAACAGCTCGCAGAGCTCTCTCCCAGCCTACCGCCGTCTTTCTCAGTGCGTGTTCGATTGATCTTCTATTCCTCCCTCCCCATTTCTCCCCTTGCCTTCCCCAACGAGATAAGCACGTTTGTTATTTCCCGTCGGAGTATGAGACCAGACGCTCGCCTCGTGGCCGTACCCACCCCTCATCTTGCGTGGATCATGTGAGGTCGCCCACCTGCCACCATGTTTCCGGTCTGGCGAGTTTTTTACTCCCTTATGGGGGTTCCAAATTAGGTCTTTCTTCCCTATTTGGGTCATCCAGGTGCCATCGCACATCGCCCGCCAGAATGAAAAGTGTACTGTAGCGTCCGTAGTTTGTCCAAATCCTCGGTAGCCTCGCGCTTATTCTTCCTCTCCCTCTCCTACCCTCCCCCCTTTCCCGGGAGCATCCGTTGGATCATTGTGCTGAAACCCTAATGCGTTTTCCCTTCCCATATACATTTTTTTGCCTTCATTCATACTTCGTCCTCACCTACCCTTGTTCTGATCGCTGATCGCCTTTCTTTGGCCTACGTCAGGTCTCGTGTCAGTCCGGCAGCACCTTACCCACCATCCAAGCCCACGCGGCGTCCTGCACACACATCACAACCCACGGCTACTTTATCTTCTACGCGGCGAGGCTCTCTCCCCGCGCTCCATTTACATACCTCTCCTCAATCCACTCACACAGTATCTATCGCCCCACCCGACATGCAAGAAACTTCAGAAAATCTCAATGACAATCTTTACTCCCACCAGAACTTGGCTAATTTCTCCTTTGGCGCTCCAGCTGTCCATCACGATACCGATAGTCCCCTTTCCGTGCAGGCCCCCAGCGAGAGCGGGCACTCTTACAGTACAGGTAGCACCGATCGTACCCCCCGCCCCTCCATCTCCCACCCGCGTGAATCAGGGGATTCAGGTGGTGATGATGAACCCCGCCGTATTCGTAAAATGCGTGCTATCGACGACGGTGGGCGCCGACCTTCGCTTCCCACTAACCGGTACACCCTCGACCGTCCTGGCTCTGATGACTCTGCCGGACCCTCGTCTCGCTCCAACCCAGAGACATCCGGCAGTGACCCTGAGCCTATAGCGTCTGGGAGCACTTCTGACATCGAGTTAGACCCCGGGAATGAGTCCGGTGTCGTCGATACAGACGTTGAACTCGAGGGTATCGCTCCTGACGATGCATCACAGCACACATTTGGTCTGGAACAGGTCCGTTCCTCATACGCTTTCGATTTTGTTGCCGAGTTTGACTGTGACCCCCCCACCCGGGTATCACACAACAGTATGATTGGTATGTTGTCGATCCCAACGAGCGTCGCCAGGAAGCTGGCTCCCCTGTCACATTCGCGAATGTCGGCAGTGACGATGATGACGATTCGGATGTGTCGGAAACTGGCACCCGTGCACTCGCCGCTATGCGACGCAGCAGCATCGCCATTCGCATGGCTTCTACGCGCAACCGTTCCTTCCACGCAGGCGATCCGGATCTCGTGTCCGCGCAGTCGAACGCGCGCCAGCGCGAGGACAGTACCACCACAGTGCGCCGGTCAAGCTACAGTGACACCGAAGGGGGCGCATCCATCGCCGCCACGAGTTCCAACAGAGAGCAGCAGCCTCCTTTGCCACCCGCCAATTGGAACATGTTCACCAACAACGCTGGTATCTCCCCAATAGACGATTCGGGCGAGCGCGTGTATCAGGGCATGGATCTCGGTTATATCATGAATGTCGACCTGGAGGGTCTGAACACGCGTCGTTCGTCACTTTCGTTCATAGCCCCCCAATCTTTACCTCTGCCTCCGGCTAAGGACAAGCGGAAATCAAAGGACAAGGAAAAGCGCAAGAAAGAAAAGGGCAAGGGCGAAGACTTTGATACTTCCGTGATGCGCGGACTGATCGGCTCACCCAGCAATTCGTCAAACCTGCTGGACGTGGCGCCATGGGCAGAGGCGGAAGATGGTACTACGGGTCTACGCCGCCCTAGTACTGTGACGCTCGACGATTCGTTTGCTGGTGGCCTCCGCCGCGATGACCCCGACTATGCCTTGCGTCGCAATAAGTGGTCCTTCATCCGCGTGCGCGAGCACCTCTCCCTCCCCCCTCGTGAACTCGATGGCAACCCAAGACTTTGGGATGTTTGGCGTTGTTCTCAGATTGGACAGATCCGCATTGAACGAGCCACCCTGCCGCCTTGTACGTGTATCTCGGTACCTTTCTCAGCCACGTGTTGATAGGACTGTATTTCATGTCCCACCCGATTTCTTTCTTAGCCGACCCCAACAAGCCGAATCAACAGCGTCTAAATGCGGAACACGACGTGGACCCCGACTCTGCGAACACCTTTGGTGGTCCAACGACCGTCGTCCACCGGCACTCCAGGGCTCTTGCATTCTCCATCTATCGCCATTACAGCCTGAGAAACTACCGCTCGGGTAGAACTCGCAACAGTACGGCGACGGTGAGCACACAGACCCCAAGGTCCAGCGAAACTCGTACCCTTGTTATGCCAACACACGACGGCATCCTCCTCGCCACGAAGCGCGTTCAGGAGCAGTTTACGACCACGAAGAGTACCGTGAAGCTAGACACCCACGGGTTATTGCCAGAAGAGGGGGATAACCGCCGTGACGCCCGCCGCGAGCCCAACCTCACTCATCCTCGCCGCGCTCCTCAAGCCTGGTCGGCGAGTTCGCCCCAGCGGGAGCTACCTGCAACCCGCCACATTGTCGACCTGAGTAGACTCGAGGGACTGGGCAGCCAAACCTCGAGTATCCGAGGGGCCTCAACATCGCACATTTCTGGGTCCTCGTTCAATCTTTCGGGTGTAACCGCGTTCGCCTCTTCCGCCTCGACGTCGCAAAGCATTTCCTCTACGGCCTCTATTATGACCTCTTCGGAGAGCTCCATTTCGGAGCGACAGCTGACCCCTCACGACGAGGCTGATGAGGACAGCGATAATGAACCCGTCAATCCCTTTTCACGCAGTAACCACCCCGAGGCTTTCGCTACTTTGGGCAAACGCGAGATTGATCAGCTCAAGAATGAACAAGTGTCCGCAGCTGCGAGGCGATCCCCCAGCTGGTTTCATCGTTTTATCGGCCCGACTAGTAGCAACACCCCGCGCGCCGTTCCGTCGAGCCTGGCTCCCATCGATCCGCCTTGGCTGACGTTGGCTCCTCGCTCTATGCAAGAAGAACAGGACCGTGCGATCCAAGGCCTCAGGTCATCATTCAAAGACGTAGGGTTGGTCCCTTCGACTCGCTCCAAAGGCGGTGCGGGCATCGGGCGCAAGGGCAAGGCCAAGAACAAAGAGATGCTCACCCAAGTGCCAGATGACTCGTTGTACATGCTTCTCCCCCTCTGGCCCCACGAGACGGACCCCGCGAGCGCAGCGCGCGAGCAGAGACAACGAACGCCTAGGGTTCTGAACCAGGAGCAAAATTTGTACTTGCTCGTGTATTACGTCCCATTCGAAAAACAGGGCGAAGGCAACCCCGCCAAGAAACGCTCACGGTCTCGTCCACGAAAAGGCGAGCGAGAGCGGCAGCACCCAACTCCTCTGTTCGACGCCCGCTGCGGCTTCAAGGTCATCGGGCGACTCATCTCTCATTCGGACCTGAATGGCTCGGGAATTCGTCTCCCGGTCCGTGGACTCTCGGTGACGGGTCCGTTAGCGGAGGCAGAGCTCGGCATCCCGCCCGCATCGCTCCGGGACGAACACCCGGACGATTTTGTCATTGGCGTATGCCTCGACCGCCGTGGAACCATCGAGTTCGTTCCTGAGGGTCTTGAGAAGCTCGGGCTGTGCGTGCGGCGCACCGAGTCGGTCCAACTTCACACCCACCCAGGCATGCAGACGGCGGATCCGGTGGATGAGGTTATCGTCTTGCAAGCCTCTCACCGCCTGTTGGTCGCGCTGCAGTCGAGGTCGCGTGGCTTGGGTGTATGGCGCTCATGACGTTCTACGGTCCGCAGTCTCAAGGTCCAGCTTGAAGAATTCCCCTTCGCCGCGCTCGGCACACTGGCAAATCCCGACCCTTATCTACTTTGTCCACTTCACTCCTTTTCTTTCTCTTCCCACCGGCCGAATGCAGACAGCAGACGGCTATACCCTCCTGGAATGTACACAATATTTGTATGACTCGCCTACGCCACGTTGTCCCCACCGTCCTGCAGTCAGTTTATATCTATATGTGTGTGTGTGGCTTGACTTTACCGGTATTAGTCGACCCCCCCCGACTTCTGTATTTTTGTTCAGACCGTTGACCCACTGTGTTTGTCTTAGCTATGTAGTACTCGGGTCATCGTTATATTATCAACACAATCCGTGATTTCTCTTGCCATCGTTTGTCACCTCAGTCTGAGGTGCACAATCCTGTGAGGGACAAATTCCACAGCCGCGAGGCAGTCTCGAAACTTGGTTGTGAATACGCCATTCCCCTTCTTTGCTTGACCATGGCTTTACTCCCTTGCTTTCATGGGCCAGTCAATTTTGTCCACACTATTACAAGTGATGGGGATACTAGTA
This sequence comes from Lactarius deliciosus, assembly GCA_021525775.1. Classification (NCBI taxonomy): domain Eukaryota; kingdom Fungi; phylum Basidiomycota; class Agaricomycetes; order Russulales; family Russulaceae; genus Lactarius; species Lactarius deliciosus. The sequence continues at coordinate 57,654 of JAKELK010000086.1, forward strand.
AGGGGATAGGTGGGCCACTGCGGCTGCCTTAGCACATGGGTTACTCAAGCGGAGTGAGCCCGTAGACGACCACTGCTGTACTCTTTTTGTTTCCTCGAACTCAAATCACTCCGGCAGACGGGTTTTTCTTTTGCGCCCTGCTCCAGAGTAGAGGAACCCGGACGTAAGGAGGCTATTTTTTCGAGCTCATGACTCACCTCGTCCCAGTCTGAGCCGATTATCGTTCTGCTACATATAGAAGTTTGCTTTGTGATGGGGTCGCATACAGGAGCCGAAGACAGCTGTCCTCAGGCTTTGCGCTGCTACTGTGACTTTCCCCTCTCCTTTTTTCCCCGAAACTAATGACAAGCTTTCGAGCCAACACACTCCCACCACGTAGCGTCCTCGCGGCAAGCAGGCCCCCTTTCCACCTGACAACACTGCGAAACAACTGTGGTTGTTGTCATGTGGAGACATTTGGCACAGAAGGACAGCCTGAGACAGGAGCGATTTCGCATCTGGCAAAAATTTCACCCGTCTGTGGAGGGTCAAGATCGATGAGGGAAAAGCGGGTAGCCGTTCATCCTCTGCATAATGCCCGGTCGAGCTCACCCACCTTCTCTTTTCCGTCTAACCAACACCCCCGCGACCATTGCACGTGGTGGCTCCGATGGATACTACGTTATAGTGACACTTTGCTGCGGTATTGCAGCTAGGGAAGGACCGCTGGCCACGCCGCGCCGATAATTCGATCTTCGTGTCGGTTGAACTCTTGCCAGCTTCTACCTCTCGATTGCTCGCCGATGGGCGGTCAGAAAGCTGGTCGTAATTGTGACAAATGGAGTCTTACCACAAGGGTTGTCAATAACTTCGATCGCTGCAGGCACAGGCGTTGGCCATTACAGATCGGAGCTCAGCTATTGGGGGTCGCTGTGCGCTGTCACGGTCTGGCGTCTGGCTGCGCGAGGGCTCCAGCCCGTCGATTAGCACAGCTTTGTGTTTTGTTGGAGAACTGGTTCTGGGAAGTGTAAAGCCTGGGGTTGCATCCGGCGCTGGCTATGTCCCGGGCTTTTTCACAGACGCACTGGTTGTTTCTTCTCGATTTGCGCCCACTGGGTTTTTTGGCCTCCCGGAGGAGCAACATTAAGACACGAGTCCATCTGAGCACATCCCCTGTCTAAGCCCACAAGGCCCTGCGGCCAGTCACCGGTATTGTATATGGACCACGTGTTGTTTTATCGGCCTCTGATTATCTCAAAGAGAAAGGTATACAGGCGTCAAGGAGGGGCTATGCTGGCTAATTTTCCTCAGATCCACACCCTTTCGAATTGGCGCAGGATCCGACGAGCAGGGGACGAGCCCAGGTGGTGGGTCAAAAAGGGTTTTCTATCCTCTCCTCGTTCACGTTACCCATTTAGGAGAAGAATACAACGAGATCCGCTTTCACACCGAGTCGAGGTAGGTGCATGTGTGAGAATTATCGAAGTCGGCTTCCATGCGGATTCTCTAATTTCTTGATTCCTAGCCTAGTTTGATGGTGGCGTTATCGAGTCCATCATGCTGATAGGGAAGCATTTTGTGTTCCATGGACCATGGTCGATTGTGACTACAAAGGTTGGCAGGTTCCATTCGGCACCCAACACGAGCATCCTATGGTCCATGACAAATTATTCCAATAAGCGCTTGCCCGTGTACGAAACGAAGCAAGTCCAATTGTAATTTATCAGGGTCGCCGCCTTCCTGTACGTGAGACGCACCTCTCTGATTAAGGGTGAACTCAGGTCAAAAAGTTGCTGACTGACCCTGGGTTGGGTGTCATGTCATGTCATTTGAATTGGAAAGAACGCGTACATAACGTCTCAATCGCTATTCCGCTTGCATACCGAATTGGATTAAGCTCTCCCTCGCTTACAGCAAGGTGAGACGACAAAGCGTTGACTCATGACTTTCATTTCAGTCGACGGCGGATCTTGCTCATCGTTCGTCAATTCCTTGGCCACAGATGAGAGTCCACGCGTCAACCCCACGGTAGCTGCGCATTCCCTTTCGGTTAAGGAGCGTGTATCGGGATCAGTAAATGTTCAGAACAAACGAGTGGAGCCCACATGGGTACACACGAATATTGAAATTCGTGAAAACATTTCTAGAGCGCCTTCTTCCAGTCGGAACCAGACCAGAGTCTACTGTACCACTCGATCGTCCCCAATCCCGAAGTTATCTAGCGCGTGTTGGCTCCTAGGTACAAACGTGTTCGCCTTGCGGCTACCGCAAGGTTGCCCATGTGCTTCTGCTCGTCCAGACCACAACAGCGCTTCTTTTGAGACAGTGACCGACCATCGGTCCTTCCGTTCACTTACCTTGAAAAAAAAATTAACGGGAGACCATGAGGAACAATCAGATTTAGAGTAACCACAGGGATACGCAAATACCGGAGGTGACCAAGACCGTATGCGGAGCATCAATGACGCGTCCTACATTGAGCGGACCGCTTGTTGTTTCTGAGCCGCTTCCATGTTTCGGCACACTGTACATAATTATGCACCTAGCAGCGAGGTACCAAAGAATGTCCATGGCTTCTCAGTTCTACTTACGACGCCGCAATATCTAGCCATGTTGGGGATCTCTACGCAGGACAGCCACCGAGTCTCGAGTACGGGAGAACGGTTATAATATCAAACGACCGAGAGTATTCAGAAGCATGACCAGGGTTGCGATGGTCTTCCGCGCCGTCTATCAACAAAGCTAGAAGCGGGTGCGTGCCGTCGGCCAATGGTCTAGCAGTCGCTCTTCGCAACGGGTTATCTCCCCGGAGGTTGCGCTACGCCACTAGCCTGCGACGTTGTCGCCTCTGAGACTTCTACAAGCAAGCTTCGAGGAGAAATGTCAAAACGATAGCCGAGGCATCTGAACAAGATAGGGCGAGACCTAATGACTCAGGGAAGGGTCTATGTTCACGGCGAAAGAAGCGCTGCGCTCCGAGGATATCGGATGGTTAAGCCAGACTTTAGTTGTGCGCTCTAGCATGAGGACGTTTGATCACGCGCGTGCGATGGCAGTACATGTCCGTTTAGTGGCGAGTCCTTGTAGGAATAAGGCAGCTGGCGAGAGCTTGAGGTGCAGCTCGGACTGTTCCGGAAGAAGTAGTTTCTCCAAGAGTTTCTCCCGACTTCAGAAAGCATAGGTTATTGCACCTTCATCACAGTGGCAACCAGAAATTGGGAAATAAAAAACAGGGCGATCAGATAAAGGGGTTAAGGCACAGTTGCGATGACGCTGACTCGAATACCTGGCTCAGCTCAATTTTTGCCAAAAGCCGAATCGGAGACATTCAAGGTAGTAAGTTACGCCGCTGGCCGGCCGCGAGTTGAGGCACGTGATGATTACGTGATGATTAAATGGGTTCGGCGTACGTGGCAACTGACCTCTTCACCTACGGCCACGTACGTCCTGCATCTCCGCAGTCATCCTCTCCCTATACATTTTCCGTCGAAATCTCTTCCCCCTCTTCTTACCTACACTCCCCCAGAGTTATGGCTATCGTCGACTCAACCTCGGTTAACTCTTCCAACCTCGCTCTCCCATCATCGCCATCATACCACCCAGAGTCATCTCCGTCTTCCCCTTCCTCATCCACTTCCTCCAAGCCTCCAGCCAAGTCCCGTCCTGCGCCCACATCCAACTGAAGATGCAGCACCACGAAAACGGTCCCGCTCTGATATGACTACCGAAGAGCGCAAGGAGGCTCGTGCACACCGCAACCGAATTGCGGCTCAGCACAGTCGCGACAAGCGCAAGGCACAATTTTCTGCCCTCGAGGCCCGCATCGGCGAGCTCGAAGCTGAGAATAGAGCCCTCCGTGCCGGCATGGCCCACTCTCACCCAGTAGCTATCGACAATACTGAGCAACGTGCGGCAGACGCTGCCCGTGAAGCAGAGACTCGCGCATTGCGTGACCGTGTGCGGACACTCGAGACTGCGTGGGAGGCAATTCTTCGCACCCTTCAGACACAGGGTACAATGGCCGGCCTCCCTACCTTACCGCCACCGTTCCCAGTGCGGACCAACACTCCACCACCATCATCGTCATCGGTCCTATCTTCCCCATCACCGTCACCATCACATTCAATGACGACCTTCCCTGTCATGGTACCGCCCAACCCCATCTTTTCGCTCGATGACGCCATTTTCCCCATTTCCCCCTCACCGTCTAATGTCAGCCTTCCGTCCAATACCTCGAGCTCGAGTATCCTCGACCTCACGCATGAGCCCACTTGCCACTCAGCACGGGTGGTGAGCACCTCCTCATCGGTGGTGCCCCTGCAGCGGGTGGACCCATGCAAACAGTCGAGGACATTCAAGTGCCCCTTGGTACTGGTGAAGACGAGACCGTCGACGAAGCGGCGATGGACAAACTCTTCCGTGAGATATTGGCCGCGCCCCCCACGCCGTCCTCCACGCCGCCGTCTCTGATGTGTGACGAAGAAGTACCGGGACAAGACCCAAGTTTGGCTGACGCACATGCCGACGCTGATACGGATGAGGTGCAGAGGGAGGTGCAGAGACTACTGGACCTGGTGTCTGAGCCTGGTGCCACGCTGGGGCTCACCATGGATGGCATCGTGCCACTCCCCAATGAAGAGGGCGACATCACACCTCTTGAGCTGGACCTTGGCGCGTGGGAGGCATCAATAGTCCTCCCGCAGCCAGTGTTCTAAAAATTTCAATTCCAGGGTTTCGGAACAAGTTCACTGTATTCGTATCTCACGCCTTTATCCGTTCCATCATCTCACACTCGGTATTATGTCTCAGCCTATCTATGACGTCTCGGATTCTTTCTCTTTTAACCCATATCCTCTTAATGATCCGCGCCGTTTCTCTAGTTATAGTATAATACTCAGACTACGCGATTTTCTTCTCTTCCCTCCTTCCCTCCTTTCCTTTCCTTTCCCATTACCTGCGCAGGCGACGTATATGCACAGAGGGTGGGCTTGCGCTCGTACTGACTGTGGCTCCTACCTGTCCCGCTGTTCCCATTGTGCCACGCGATTCTCCCTTTCGGGGTTGAGAGACGCGTGTGTTGTGATGGTGAGCGCGAGTCGGCGTGGTTCGCCTACTGATGTACGTTGCAATGGCGTTCTTTTTCTGTCATGTCTTCGCTCGTTCAGGTTGTCGAGATTGGATTCTTTACAGGTTCCTACTTCGAGTTGGAGGGTCATTCCTGAGATGGTTCGTAGGACGGTTTCACATTGTGTAGCTTGGAGTTTTACCGCTATAGCAACGTAGTTGCGGATATTTCTGTGTGACTTCGAAGGCGGTTCCTCACTGAGACTGCAAGTTGCCTACATACGTCACGGTCAAGCTTTGGTGGCATTCGACATCGCGATAGGAAAATCCTTTATCAGACGTACTCGGAGTCCTTGGGCTATCCCGACTGGACTTTCGTCTAAATGTTCGAATGTCAATCACGGCACTAATACAGGATCATATGATTCACGATAATTCGAGACATTGGCTAATAAACTGGTCAATAAATAATACCATGGTGCATACGTATTGGACGTATGTCTGCGCTATCATACCTAACCAGGGTTCTAAATCAAGTATCGGTAGTAGGTGCTCAAAGTCAGGCATCTGGAGATCCATGAACTACAGGCTTGACCTACGATGCCCAGGGTCAGCAAACTAGTGAATAGGCACAATACTGGCGAGATGCACAATAACCCATCCGGTGATAGCAGTGTACCAATCGGCGCTACAGCCCGGGTTTGGGCCAGACGTGGCGTCGTTGAGGTATCCCGGTGCTCGGGAAACGCACGGGCGCTGAGCCGCTTGTGTACTGCTTGCAATCTGAGAAAAAGAACGCCACATGCACAGGTTGCGGGGAAGAGAGGGATGGACTGGGCGGTGTTCTTTCAGTCCCCTTGGCCGACCCCATAGTCGCCACTCACGAAGAGGACACGCCCGCCGAGCCGTGCGAACGGTCTGCGCACGTATGTTGCGTAGTCTATTTCTCGTTGTCACCGTATGACGTACCGATCGTCTTCAGGATGCTCAGCTGGCCGAGGGTGTAGCTGAACCAGGCGAGGTACAGTGCTGTATAAATGTGCCTCAGAGAATCCGACGCCGAGGTCGAAGCCAGGCAGTTCCACCGGAGTGCGTGCGCAGGAGGAAATGTACAATGGTCTGGCCGTCTTGGCATCCTTGTAAAGCTCAAGAGTGCGTGGGCGCTGAGCGACCTGCTCCTCGGGCAGATGTGCACCATAGCAGCGGTACGTGAGAACATGCACAAGAGAAGGGGGTGATGGAGAAGACGTGCTTTGGATGACAGGGAATAGAGCGCGTCAATCAGGGCGTTCTTGCGGTGGGGCTTGAGCGCAATGTGGGGGTCCTTGGCTGACAGGCGGCCCAGTTCTCCAGGATGGCGATTCAAAAGTACTTCGAAAGCATGTTCCAAAGTGGGAGCAAACGTGTCGCAAGGTGGATGGCGGCGATGATGGAGGGCACAGAGACCCGCATGATTTTAGGCGATACAACGGATGATGAGATTACAGTAAGAAGAATGCGGGTTTAGACCGCGATGGTGGATCTCGGCGTGGGAACAGAACTCAAAGGGCACAACCGCGGAGTCCATACGACGCGACCGTGAAGTCCGACAAAGTTGAAAACCACATGGGGTGTACGGTGAACTAGACTCGAAGCGGCATCAGCCAAAAAGTAAAAAGGCATTCCATTCCGTCGAAAACAAAGACGCTGAGTTCTAAAAGAGTTGACCCACACCGCAACCGCAGGGGCGCATGGCCGCTACGCGCCACCAGGGGGGGGTTAGATTTTGCGAACCGCATGCACAATATTTTCGTGATGCTGGGGAACATTGCATACCCCAATGGCACGGTAATCGTCACCTAACCTTGGTGACCAGAGGCCAAGAAAAACGCTGCCCTTCCCGTGAACTTGTTGCGCGTGCACTCCTGTCCGAGGTCATATCGTAGTAACGGGTGCTCTGTGCTACAAGCTGGCGCAACGCGGTGCCACCAAACGAGCGGATATGAAGTTGAAAGTGGTCACAACACGGGGTTTTATTTGTCGTTTAAAACAACAACAGGGAAGCAGTATGACGGACCAGTCTCGTCCCCCAATACACGACAGGACGGGCTATAAGAACAACTACTGCTGCATCTCTTCGTCCTCGTCTTGGCTACTCTTCAGCCCGGCTCGCTTGAATGCCTCGGGGGATGAGTAGTCGATCTTCTGTCCACGCGTGCTGCGACGCGCTCCAGGGGGGAGGATTGCACTAGGGTCGATCTGCTGTGAGGGCAAGTAAAATCAGCCATTGCGAAAAAAAGAGCAAAGCAATAAGAGTGGCCAAAAGTTTACCTCTTTAATCTTATCTGCCCCCTCCTCCAATACTTCGTCATCTTCATCCATGTCCACATCATCGTCCTCGTCCTCGTCGTCATCGTCATCGTCCTCGTCATCCTCTTCGTCCTCGTCTTCATCATCCTCCTCTACTAGAATGCGGGGCACATCATCGGTGGCTGTTTTCTTGCCCTTGTCCTTGCCTGGAGATGCAGGCTTGGCAGGACTCGCAGAGCGTCGTTTCGCAGAGGAGTTGCTACTGTTCGGTGTGACATCCAATGAGTCAATGCTATGTCTTAGGCGCGCGCCCGAAAAGAAACGGGACGCGACGCGAGGGAGACGAACGTGTAGTACTTACGCAGTCGAGGTGGGTGCTGTGGTAGACGTGGTCATTTTTGGAGGAGTTGTTTTGTAGAGCGGGGACGAGCGGTTAGGTTGAAGCTAGTGGAACGAGTTCAAGTTTGAAAGAAAAGAACAGCAGACACACTCGCGACTTGTTGAGTAACGGCCATTAGTCAGATTGGTCAGACTTTCCCACAGCTTGTCGACGTCCATACGGAGTCGCTCTGTTTCCCACCTAGCTGATGATTCCATTCCGGTCATACCCTAGTGTAATTATGCAAGAAGGTGCTCTCGTTATTAGATAGTAAAAATGCAATTTGTTCTATAACATGGTAAGATGGTGAAGCCAATGAGTGACTGAGTTCGTCATGACGAGATGGACTGTCTGATTCGCGGTTCTCAGAGGGGGTCGTCGTCGTCATACGCGAACATGTCCAAGACATCGCCCTCGCTTGGCAAAGTAGTGGCTGCCTGAGGCTCTTCCGAGTCGTCCCATGCTTCGTCTTGTTCCGACCAACTCCGGCGGAGGGCGCGTGATGAATTATGACGCCCCCGCTCAGTTCTGAGGTCTATACGCATCCTGAGGGCGTCCGCGAGGACCGACCTCAATTTAGCCGTCGTCAATGTGTTCCTTGTCGCCCTGGCGGAACGGATGTCCCGAGATCCGCACTCGGACTCTGTATGCCTTGGTACCACCACCGCAAATGGGGACTGGGAACGGGATGAAGGTGAAGACGGTGTTGAGAATGAGGACCTGGATGACGGGCCGGCAGACGACAGAGGTGGCGTACGCTCCGCGGACACGGACGTTGAGCGAGACGTCGCTGATGACGAAGTCGGCGGCGGGGGCGGACGTGATTGTAGGCGCCGTCGCTCTGCCCGGCTCGGCACCGTCTCGCGGCGCGCGCGCTTCCTCGGTGGCACTCGCACCGGGGACACTCTGCGCACCCAGCTTCCGACCATGTCCTCCCACTCCCACTCCCCCGCATTTGCCGTGTAAAACTGCCGCTCCGCGACAGTCAACGCATCCATGAGGGCAGTGTGGCTAGCGGGATCCGTCTTCGGTTCTACGCGGCCTGAGTGCTCGACGGCACACGTCCACAGCGCCACTTCTAGTGCACCGAGATCGTGTGAACGTAGGTGTCCTGCGATAGCACGTAGGTGGGCGAGTGGGCGGTGAGCGATGTTACCGAATGTCGTCGAGTCTGGCGTGGCGTCCCGAAGTAGTGCGAGGAGCTTATGCTGTTTCTGTGCGCTGGTTTGAGAGAAAAGAGGCGTGGAGAGACAGTGTGTTGCTGCGCAGACGAGTGCCGCTTGATGGTTGCGAAGGTCCGTATTGTCGTCACTGTCGTCTGTGGGTACTTGTAAATGTATCCCAACGTCGAAAGCCGAAACGAGTATCTCTGCGATCGAGTTGAATTGCTCTGCGTGGGTATCACTTGGTATATCTGCGCCTTCATCTGCAATAGAGAAGAAGTCGGAGGTGATAACGCCCGTCCACTTCGCGAGGCGCGAAAGAAGCGCGCTGTCTTCATCGTGCTCGTGGACCGCAAGCCACGACCGCCTGGCGATTGCTTCGATCAAACCTCGCAAGAAGCTGAGGAAACATTCGAAATCTTTTGTGCGGAAAAATTGTGCGAGCCGAGTAACCGACTTGCATGTCCATGCCTGTTTGGGACCATGCTCGACGAGTACTTCCAGTGTAATCGCCGCAAAAGTCCGACATGTGAACACGCCGACACAGGCCACCGGAGGCAGAAGAGCCCATTCATCGCAAAGTTTAACGAGGTAGGATGGGCACATTGGATGGGTGATGGCGGATGGAATACCGTTGCGCGATGGACGGATTAGAGCGATGAGGAATGAACGGAGGAATATCTCGGATTCTGTTAAAAGGCCATGGGACAATGCAACGCCAAGGAGACCAAGCATGAGCAACGGGTGATTGGGGCAGGTGTCGATGACCAGGGATGTCGCATGTGCGACGAGGGTCCATCTGCAGGTACGTTATGCTTGCGTTCATACGGAAACGTAAAGATGCATCGTACCTTCGACAATGCATCGGAACAGAGTCGTAAAGTTCACCGGAGAGGGCCATCTCCATGGCTTCATCAGTCTCTTCACCTAGCGCGGTCAGGCCTTGCACAACCTCCGCTTGGAGGTTCCGACCGACCGTTGCGGCGCACATATCGGCCAGGGATAAGACCCCGCCATAGCTCCCATCAAGGTCGTTTGTAAGGGCTGCCTGCACCACATTGCGATACGCATCGGTTACGGCATAGATTTGGCGCGCCAAAGCATCCAAAGACTTGCTCTCCAGATATGCATGGGAAATGACAAGCTTGGGATCACGCAATATATCCAAAGACGGCGGAGCCCGAGATAACTTTGAAGATGTAGAACCATAGGTGATTGTGGCAGGAGCGGCTGAAGTAGATTGGCCAGATGCTGTACAAGAGGCCAGGATCGTACATTTATTCCGCAGAGGTCGTAAAAGCCGGTTAATTCTGGGGATAGAGAACTCTGTACAAAAACTCCGCCGAGAAGCCATCTGGAGTTGATTTGGGTACAGGTTCCGGGTAAGGTGCGTTGCGGGTGGGCACCTGTCCAATTAGTGAAGCTAGTAAAGTACTAAAGTGTAAATGGTGTCGCGGTTGGTGTTGCTCCACGTGATCGCGTTCACTGCTCACGTGGCTTCTATTATTCATCTTTGTCATCTCTGTCACAGGGGCAGGAGTTGACGAGAACAGGACTGAAGCGCACGCATCAGATAACGGCAAAACGAACAATGGGCTTCTTTCTTAATAATCAGAACATGGGGCAAGGAGGCAGGCGATCGAAGGCGCAGGTCGTATCGTGAAACCCAACCTGGACCTCCTGACTCCTGAGGACTACTCACAAGGCTCACAGCAAAGCCGGTAAACAGAGGTGGAATGGATCGTGGCACGCAGAAGGGACAGATCAGACAGATCAGATTCAGAAAATACAACGGCTTTTAGTAACGGCATTGGCCGGAAGATGGAAAATCATAAGTGGGAGGCTAGTCAAATCCTGCAGCTGCGAGGGGTTGGGTACGACTACGAGGCACTTGTTTGTCCAGTCCACAGATTAGTAGCGATCTCCTCTGTAGCCTCCTCCTCCTCCGCCACTTCCGTAGCTCCTTTGCTGGTAGCCTGGATAGCCATTACAGCCAAATGGAGCAGTGAGCACGATTACGATAGATAAGGGGCGTTGAACAGACCACGACCTCCTCCCCCGCCACCGCCACCTCCGCCACTGCCACGCTCGTTAGCTATATTGACCTTGATCGTGCGGCCCTCGAATTCCTGACCATCCATGTTTGCAATGGCGGCATCGGCTTCCTCTGCAGAACCATACGTTACAAAAGCGAAACCACGGGAACGACCAGTCTCGCGGTCATTTATTACGTTTGCCTAGCCAGGAGGGAAAGGGAAAGATAGGTGAGAAAAAAATGGGGTCACATTATTATTACACTCTGTTCATGCAGTCGAAATCTCGTACTTCAACGACTTGCCCAAATTCTGAAAAGGCCTAACAGGGAGGGTGGGAAGCAGAAACGCGAATTAGAGATGTTTGAACAGGGCGGATGAACCCGTATATCATCGAACGAACTGCGTGAAGGCTGTCATTGGTAGTGTTCCAGCTTAGGCCGCTAAGATAGAGCATGGAAGATGAACATCAGTGGCCGCACTCCTCGCCGGTTCACGAAAAGAAGCAACGCGGATTAGGAAGTATCACAAGCACGCAAGACGGACCCAACAAAAACTTTTGTGCTCATGATTGCAGGAGGAAACAGACCAAATCGATATCGATCAAATGGGAGGAGGAGAGTAGAAGGTAAAGTGGCGATGGTGCGATTAAATACTAGTCTATCACTTTTCAATTCCCGCTTCAAAACCCGTTCCCATTTCACGACCCGCCAGCCCTATTGGAAACTCATTATACAGCAGTCCTCTAATGACGTGTAGCCCATCTAGAATCGCGGTCTGTACTATTCCTGGTGCCCCAGAAATGGAGATTGACGTAGACTTTGTGTAAATCTGTTGCACGCGACTCTTGACCGCGACTAGACCATCAGTAATTGGACATTACGTTACAGTAATTTTCCGCCATGTTCGTTGTTGGTCATCATTCGTTTTGGCCGTCTCTGGACACTAGAAACCCTATGGCAGAAACTTGGGAACCCACCCCACTAAGTGCTCCGTCGTACTGTACTGTTAATTGCTCTGTATTAGCAGTGCCCGTTCGAGAGTACCAAGTGACGGGCTCCGATAACACGATACAGTATCCGCCAGAGTGACACTGACACGCAATAATAGCTCAAGGGCGGCAAAAAAAACTGAAGCGCACGCATGGGATAGCGGTAAAACTAACAATGCGGCTTATTTTATAATTCAGAGAGTATGGATTCAGAGCAAGGAGGTGCTGACATGCGATATCGGAAGGCGCAAACCGTATTGTGATTACCCAATGTCTCGAACACCCGCCTAACCCTCAGGCCTCAGGAATCACCTGAGGACGAAAGCTACTTGTAACAGAAGATAGAGGTGGAACGGATCATGGCGTGCAGACGGGTCGGTAAGAAAGGATCAGATAGATCAGATTCAGAAAAATACGACGGGTTTTGATAGAGGTATTGGAGATGGGAATTCACAAGTGGGTAGTAGTAGCAGTCAGATCCTGCAGCTGCGACGTGCAACTACGAGAGTAACTTGTTTATCAACGGAAACGACAGATCAATAGCCCTGTCCGTAGCTGTCTCCGGCTCCGTAGTTCCCGTATCCTCCGCTGTTTCCGTAGCTCCTTTGTTGTCCATAGCCTGAGCCTGGATAGCCGTTACAGCCAAATAGAGCAGTGAGGACAATTACGACGGGGAAAAGGTGTTGCACAGACCACGACCTCCCCCGCCGCCGCCGCCACCACCACCACTGCCACGAGCATTGGCTATATTAACCCTGACCCTGCGGCCATCGAGTTCTTGCTCATTCATATTTGCAACGGCGCTATTGGCTTCCTCTTCGGAAGAAAATGTTACGAAAGCGAAACCACGGGAACGACCGGTGTCACGGTCACGCATTACGTTTGCCTGGAGGAAGATAAGGTAAAAAAGAGGGATCATCACACCCCATTCAGTGCAATCGAAATCGCGTACTTCAAGAACTTGTCCAAATTCTCCAAAGGCCTAACAGGGAGTGAAGAAGCAGAAACGCGAATTTAAGGAAAGGGCTGATGAACTCGTATATCATCGAACGAACTGTGCCGAGGCTCTCATCTGTAGTATTCCAGCTCAGGTTACTGATAGACATGTAAGATAAATATCAGTGACCGCACTCCTCCCCGGTTCACGAGAAGAAGTAACGCGGAACAGGAAGTGTCACAAGCACACAAGACGGACCCGACATAAATCTTTGCGCTCATGATTGCAATAGGGACAGACCGAATCGATATCGATCAAACGGTAAGAGAAGGGTGTGAACCCTGGTGGCGTGATGATGTGATTAAATACTAGTGTTTCACATTTCAATTCCCGCTTCAAATACCGTTCCTACTCCACGACCGCAAACGGCCTTGACAGGAATGGCGCGCCGAATAATCGAGCAGATGTGCAGTTACGACACTTTCACCGCCTTTGTTCCGCATCCCGAACTGGATAATAGTTCCCTGGTGCCTGCGATTTTCTTGTTCTGCTGTATCTCCTTTTGTTACGCCCAGCGACTCGGAAGAGATGATCCGTTGGAAAAAACCTACAGTGGTGCTTCCTAATGACATGTAACTTACTAGCTCTTTGCTCGCCCGCATAGTGTGAAATCGAAGACTGTGCCGTTGCTGGTGCCTTCAATCCCCAGAAAGAGCGGACCTGCCCTGTCAAATCTGTTGCACTCCGCGCGCGACTATAAACGCGCCCGTGTGGTCTGGCCAGGATCTCGGCGAGAAAAGAAGGCGCATAGATGGATTCAACTCGTAATTTTGGGTTCAAGGGCGATGATTACTATGATAGGTCATTTTGTACCTCTGGCGAGCACCCGACCTAACTGAAACACGCGCGAGAAACATACGCGTCAATTGAAGAACAGAGTTTAAGCAACAAGTAGATTTCGAGCCTAAGAAAGGATTCAGAAGACGTGACTGAGACTTGGGCTGAGCGCAGTAAATTAGAGAGAGGCTGGAGAGAGGTTGCCGTGCGATCATAGCGCACTTGGGTGTGTTGCCAAGGCTACCGAACCTGTTTCAGTGTGCTTATACCAAATCTCTGTGTATCCAATATGCAACAGCTGACATAGATCTCACAGTCCAGTACTAGCCAGCTTCAGCTCTTCAGCCATCGTCGCCGCGGCAAGACGAAACAACAATTACAGTACTGTAGTAGTACATCAGCAATACTTGTGGTACTACTCTATCGATTCATAACTTCGATCCCCTAAGTTATGCAGCTCGGAAACCCACACGATATTACTCCCCTGGCCCGAATGTCTATTCCCATTGCCGCAACGATGATTGTATTTGTATTTGCCATGCGCGCATGAAGGAAGAATGAGACCATTATATGCATCGTGGGCGGTAGATGCAGAGGGGCTGGAAGGAAGTTCAGTCGGTACTCCAAGGCAGGAAGGAATCAATATGAACTCACTCCATCATCGAGAACTTGGGGAAGGCACCGATTATGGGTTGGTCTTTGGGAATGTTACGGTCGATCGGGAAATGGTCCCTTTAAACGGGAACAAAAAACTCCAGGCCCGCAAGCGCGCGCTCGGAACATGGTTGGAATGTGGCCGAATCACAACCCAGCGTCGGATAGAAGTTCAGGACAGATATAGCTAGAGATGTAACCTATGCCTGATCGCCCACCAGTGGCCGCATCTGCGACAGTGGTATCGGCCATCCATCCCTCTGGTTCGTTCCAAGATGTCTACAGAGTTGAGATGTCTCAGTTCAAATGACCAAAAAATACTGAGGCGATAACGTTCCTGGAGATAGTCGAGGATCAACGACGCCCGGCCTTCAAAATCAAAAGCATCTTCCCCGCGGCCAATCCATTGGCCGACATAGGCTCCGTGCTTCAGTGCACGGTAATGGAGGTAAGATGTCTAGTAGTTTCCTGCCCATACGGGTGGAAGCCAGACATCACGACTGGAAAGTGACCTTAACTTCGTAATAGACACAGACCAGAAGCTAGTCGACATACGAGCTCTCGTTCCAGTGCAAAGAAAACCACTGGAGATCGAAATTGATGGCTTGCCACAAGGTGCCTGCCGCCCATGTGCTATCATTCTGGCAGTGTTCGGGCTTAGTGAGCCAGTCAGCGTACTTTAAAAGTACTGAAGCGCGCAGGGGCGCCGAGTGTGTGTGGTCGAATGGATCAGATATACGAGTCAATACCAATGACAGGCGCACCGCCGCCAGGGGACCCAACACGGACTCCAGCATTCAATAACTTACTCTCTGAATGTGGTGGTCATGGATGCCTCCTGCGAGTCCTCCAATGAGGACGTTTCCAAGGTTTGTAACGTGTGAGTCTTGATGATGGCATGAACTGTGTCATCCACAAGCGGGCGGAAAAAGTTGTCGCTGGTGACAATGAACCTATTGAGCCAGAAATGCCAGACGAGAGGAACCAGAACAATGACCAATCCGGAAATTAGGGCCAGGCAAGAGGACGAGAACAACACCAGGCTGTCGAAGCCTCGAAGGCAAAACCAAATCGGAAAGGATGACTTTGGAGCAGAGAAAAGATGCAGATTTACGGCTGCTCCGATCTCTGGTCCTCCTAATTCGTGGAGAATAGTGTGGTCGGCGACGGGGAGGAGGTTGCTGAAGTACTAATTGAGAACCTGGCCATTTTTGTGTTTGTTTCCAGTGCTTTTGGAACTGGCAGGCCACTTGCTACCCTATTCTATTACCGCGAGGGTTGCAAGTGTCAAGAGGGACGCCGGAAGATGCATGGTGGGATACGATGGTAGTCCGAGTCGGACCTGAGCACGCCTGTCCATTCCTTTATACATTTGGTCCCATACCAGAAGTGCAGATTGGTCCTGTAGAGTACTTCTGCCAGTTCTATCTAGAAGGTATTGTAGTAAGAGGCCCCAATTGAAGGCATGAATGTCGTACAGTATTCGAAATGATCACAAAAACGTTGTGATACTAGTAGCCATCTACGCGCAACGCCCAAGAGCATCATACAAACTCGCCCGATCCGACTCGGAGTCCTCTTAATCGGCTCTTGGGGACATGCTCTAGCTCTTCCATGTTTCGGACCATTTCAGTCTACTGCGCTAATTGAAGCAGCCCCTCGCGTGCTGCTCAGCTTAGGTTCCCCTGCGGTGCGCACACTGGCATCCAGCACATCCAGCCGGTAGCACACGGGACTCGTCTACAGGTAGCGTCCATATGTTTTCATTAACATCACGCTCAGAACCGACATCTCAGCGACTGCGACCACATATCCTAAACGCACGGAGTGTCGGGCGGAGCCTCGAAGAAGCCATACTGGTGGGCAAGCGATCGTAACACCATAAGCCCGTTTTCAAGTATTAAATGGTGCGTGAAGCGCACCACGTGGGAGCGATGACGCGAATGACAATGCACCATCTCTGATTGTTTTGTCGTATGGCCAATCAAATCGATCAAACATGGTATCGAAGCTTGATGCATGCCAGTGAAGGCAAGCAGCTTCTCAGCCCAGTCCGAGTCCGAGAACAGTACTATGAATAACTTACAGGCATCCACCTGAGTCATGATCTACATACCTTTTCGTGATAATATCACCGAGTGCTGCTCTTCTTCAACCGCGGTACCCAAGGCGGGACCACTACGAGGACTTCTGAGGCTCGAACTGGCCTGTGTGGTACACTGAAATTTACGTTGAGGGGCCCCTAAATCAGTCATCAGATTCCAGACCGTCCCATGCCTCAGTGTAGCTCAATTCTCTAGGGAAAATAAACAAACAAACGTTCTGATTGCTATTCAGAAAGTACAGGCGCGTCACGGGATCGATGTCTTATTGTAGCCTTCGCCCCTGGCCCTAATTTGAAGCACCGCCAATCGCATCTGTGTCTTCTCCGCAGACCTCCTGCAGTATCTTTTCGAGAGACTCGTTGTCCAACAAACCAGTCTGACCCGCCCCCAGCACGAGCGCCTACCTGTCTCGCGGCGAGCCGAAAAGCGGAGTACGCATCCTCAACGCGGCCCCGCGCGTGATTTACCAGCACGCCGGCAGTGCGTACGTCAGGCACGTATAGCCGAATCCGCGAAAGACTGGCGCGCAAGTCGCGTGCACACGCACTGCGAAACGCCTCGTCTAGCACCGCAGCCTCAGCGGCCGAGGCCGGGCGCCCCGTGAAGGCGCGCAACGGGGCGCAGAGCGGCTCCGATGCGATGGAAATAACGGTCTCGCAGGCGCGCTTCAGGTCCTGGTCGATGCCCTATGACGGAGTGTAAGGATGGGCATAAGGTCAACAAAAGGGAGGAGACACGTACACGCTTTGCGTCAGAGAGTTGTTCTGCACGAACACCGGGGAGGGATGTGAACAGCGCGCCCGGTAGGAGCGTCGACGTGCGCGACAGCACGGAAGATAGGGTATCTATGGTGGTGGCCCATTCAGTTAATCTCCCAGCTCCTGGGTGACCTGCATAGGCCAAAGCATGTGCACACCTGTCATACTGTATGAATCGGTTTCTCCTGCTCGGGGCTCGTCCTTCTGCGCGAGGTCGACGTTGCGCGCGATGTCCCTCAGGATAAGCAAATGACGGACAAGGAAAAGCTGCCCGTCCAAAGCGCTCTTCGTCCCGAGCGAGTCTGCAGCATTTAGCAAAGAAGCACGACACAGGCTTACAGCCTCCTGAGCGAGGTCGTTGAAAATGGCTGGCTGAGTAGTTTCACAACATGCGCTCAGGACTGACGGACAGTAGAAGAGCTCTGAGAAACTTACTTGAACAAAGTCGTGTAGCTGTGAGAGCACCCAAACGGTCTTGGAAACTGTCGGAAACCAGGTTTCCCGCTGGCTGAGCCCTGCGCCTTCGAATAGACGGCTGGTGCTCTGCTTCTCACGAATTTCGTATCCTGTCGGCGTTCCCTGTGTGGCTACACTAATTCTCAGAGAAGGCTCAGCAGACAAAAACGACGATACTCGCCAACGAGCTTATCTGGATACGCGAGGTCTTGGGCAGTCGGCGTATAGTATCGTATCTCTGACTGTATCACTGACTGAGCCTTGAAGAATAGTCTCGTTTGTGCGTCTTGCAGAACCATCTGCAGTAGTTGTTGAATATGTAACCGACCAAGCTCGTCGTTCTTCTCGCCGTCCTCCTCGATTTCGTCGTCGATCGGCTGATCGAGTACCATCAATGCTTGAAGCACTGTGCAGACCTCGCAAAGGACGGTGAGCCGGGGCTCGTGTAGGATTCGAGGACGCAGATCGTCGTAAAGATAGTCGCAAAGCGTTTCCAGGTATTGGCTGTGGGCGAGCAATCAGATTGATTCATCACAGGAGAGGATTTACTTACTAAAGTCGCTCCTTCCCTGAGCTGAAGAACGTACGGTACAGGTCAAACTCCTCAGTACAGATCTGTTTTAGGTAGCTGCACCCGGCACGTGTCTACATATGGTTCCTAACTTCAGGGAGACCGCGCAAGAAGAAACACGCACGAGTTCGACGAGCTCTGTCCTTGTAGGATCAAGTCCGCGGATCTGCTCAATAAGACGCGAAACAAGTAGATTCTTGCGTGCGCTAAAGTACGCGGCATGGCACTCGGCTAATAGTGCTCCCAGCTCGTCGGGGTGGACACGGGCGCGACGTTCGAGCTCTCCGAGGAGAGGGGAAACCTGCCCAGATACCGTTGTGAAACGCGTGTAAAGGAGATGCATTTGGGCCGTGTCGGAGACATCCTATGTAGAAATAAGCACACAAAGGAAAGATATACGTCGCTTCAACTCACCTGCTCAAACAGTCGTCGGGAGACATCCTGTGTAAGTGCGCGAAGCGAGCCAACAAAGTACATTTTGATGAGTGTCATCGCACGGGTCATGCATTGCTGGAAACGCAAGAGGTAGATTTCTGCTTCCTTATAATTGCGCTGTCACGAGTGAGTGAGTGAGATCTGCCGATGTCAAATGCAGAAAACGATAGTACGTGGGATTTGAGGAACTCGATGCAGATATCCACCCGTTCGACCATATACAGAAAGTCCGTTTGGAGGACGAGCGACTCCCCGGGGTGATTGAGCAGACGTGTCGCGTGTTCTAGCTCGAGGAAATATTCCAAGGTTGTCCCAATGGCCCCCTGTAACTCCACCAATCTGTCCTGAAGGATGGAGTACCATCAATCTCTCGGCAGCCCGCTCCCGTGTCCACAAACTCACCCGTTCATCAAGCAATTTTTGGCTCGCGTCTTGGAGACTCTTTCCGCCCTCCTCCACACTTTTCCACGCATCCATCATTCCTGCAACTTCGGCGTCGACTTGGTCGATACGGCTGACGAGTCTGTCGCACATGTCCAGGTGCTCCGAGACACGTAACAGATGCTGCCGAAAGTGCGCCTCTTGGCTATGGGCGACAGAGCGATCTATCAACGCAAACCAGTCGTAGAATTGCTGCGGAGTTTGCACTGGTTGCCCCGGGTGAAGCGCATGCGCATGCGCGCTGGCCGGCAGACGCGCGAGCGGTGTGGAAGGGCGCGAGCCAGGACCGAGTTTGACACGTTGCAGTGGAGTAGATGGGCGTGACGCGGGACCAGTCTCTTCTGGAAAAGCCTAGAGTAGTTCTTTGTTAGCTTGACATCTTAAGAAGAGCGGAATGGCGATGGGCCAACTCTGACAACAGATGGCTGTAAAACGGGTCGCAGCTCGCATGCGGCCTTCATTGCCGCCACGCTTTTGATTTCAACATCGCCCAGTGGTGCCTTGGCCTCCCATTCCTCGATTGTGAGGGTCGATCTTGGAATTGGAGAGCGAATGTTGAGAGCAGGCGTGTTCGAACGACCGGCCGCCATCAAAGCTTCGGTCAGCTGGCGGACTGTTGGCTGTCGAGCGTAATCTTATCTTATCTTGGCTCAAACTCAACTCCCACCAGCACTTGAAATGTCTTGGTTTTCTGTCAATGAGCTTGTGACATCAAGCGGTCCTATTGTGATCACCGATCAGCTAGCCTCCCCTGCAGATTTTCTTTTGCACCAGTTGCTATCAGAATACGTGAAGAGCTCGCCCGACGCGAAGTGTATCATCATCTCAACCGCTCAGGACCTCGTAAAGTGGAAGGCAATCTCCTCACGTTCAGTAAGTCGGCGCTGCAGTTGTCTGTAATTATATTCCGTTTACATTTATACTCAACGCAGGGCCTCAATCTGGCTCAAAAGATAGAACAGGGCTCGATCATCTTCATCGACGTCCCGACTCAACTTCCTGACCTCTCTCTATCCGATGGAGCCTCCCTTTTACCATTGCTCGACCTCATACGAGGCTGTGTAGAAAGGAAAAATGACGCCCAAAATGCCCTTGTCATTTTTGACGAACTCGCCACGTTCGAATGGATCGGTCACTCCGCGTTGGATATCTCGCGCTTTGCTCGTGCGCTCGTGGCTTATTGCGCGAAGGAAAGTGGAGTACCACATCTCTCTCTTGCTGTACTTCAAGATGCTTTGCTTTTTCAGGGCGCCATTTCACTAGTGGTACGATACCACATCGCCGCGTCGGGCGACCTCGATAGCGTCCTGCGGATATTGCTTCAGCTCTCAGCATACCACATCGAAGTGCTCCCACTTTCCAGCGGGAAGAGTGGTTCCGTTAGCGGCGAGGTGCGTTGAGGCTCATATACACTCTTTACGTTATACAACATGGCGCACGTCTACAGATTGCGTTGCACGCAGGCTTGGCCCTCCCCGGCAAGCCGCTGCGTGTCATACCGCGCAGCCGAGCGCTACAGTACCGTATAGGGGACTATAACGCCACATACTTCGAGCGTGGAACGGGGCATGCGGTCTTATGAGGTAGGAGTTCTCGTCGTCGTGTGAAGACGAGTTCGTACCATCGTTCCAAGAATCTGAGCCCTGCCGCTTCGTACACAGGCGGTGATACAATTGAACCAGCCCTCCATGTAGGTTCCTACTTTCATAGTCGGGGACTTGTTCAAGATCGTATTTGTTACATGTGGGATACATACATACAACATACACAGCGCTTGTCCATTTTCCTTTCAAGTTTACGATTACATAGAAACAATTATCACTCTCTTAACCTCGGTCGCCTAGAGCCCGACATTAAGCTGTCCCTCGACACCGGACCAGACGTCCCACCAGCCCCACCAACCAGCCCCGCCACGCGATTCCTGGTGGAAACGACCACCGTGGTCCCACCACACGTCAAGCGCGGCAACGAGGCTGGGAAGTGTGCATCATAGGCCCACAGACCCCACAATCTCTTTATCCATGGCCAGGGGGACATGGTCGTCAGGCGTGCGATCAGCAGCAAGGAGGAGCGCCTGTTCCGCCCAGTTTGTGACCGCGTCCGTCAGGCTCTCGTATACGTCAGATATGGTATGTTCCGACCTTGACATTTTGGTCGAGCTGCCGAAAACTTTTGTTGGTGACTTGTAGTCCACCGATTAGGCCGATTAGGTCCCACGTTATATGTGCTCTACAGCATGTAAAGTCCCAAAATATTGTGCCTAGAGTGATGTAATCCAGCTGATGGATCCCATAAATCAGACTGGCGTCATTGTCTCACATGACCTCCGAACATCTGCTCTTCGGGGTAAAATCCGAAAAACACTCTGGGTTCATCAGGAGGGAGATTGAATATTTTCGCGAAGGCATCCTCGATGACCTTTAGGTTTGATAAGCGCCCGATCAGAACAGGGTTGGAAGTCGCCGGATCACATCCCAACGTCGGGTCGAAGTTGAGAACAGAAACCGTAATGGGTACTGATCCCTTGCCCGAACACCCCCATGTCATCACGTCAGTAACCGTAGTTTCGGTCATGAATCCTTCCTCTTCGTTCCAGAATGTCTGTGGGTTACGTTAAGACGAGATGTCAGCAATCGAGGAGCATCGCGACTTTCCTGGAGATAGTCGAGAATCAGCGACGCGCGACTAGGAACTGTCCCCCCGCTTATGCTTCGACCCAGGCGAGCTCCAGCCCGCAGCGCCCTGTGCTGCAAAGAAACTGTGCAGAATGATCCTCCCCAAAACGGGCGGCCACCAAAGATCCCATCTACGATCGACGCCAAGTTACCAACAATGGAAGCATATTATGTCAAACAACACGCGCCTTACGAGCTCTGATTCCAATGTAAAGATATCTATTGGAGATCGTGATTAATTGCGGGCCAGAGGACGTAGGCAACTAGGTGCCGTTGTTTTGTTCGGGCTCAATGGGCCTCTCCGCGCTTGATCAGGATGACAGCGCGAAAAGGTGGCCCATCTAAACCACTCAGCGAACAGATGGACACGGAGAGGCATCTATACAAGAACGTAACGCACCAGCTGTTGGGGACCCAGAACGATACCCGAGATCCACGATCTTACCAACGTGAATGTCAAGGACGGCCTCCTCGAGCCCGCTTGTGAAGACATTTCCAGCGAGGCTGACAACCTGCTGGCTCCTAATAAGTGCATATACTGAGTCATCTACTTGTGCCCGTAGAAGTTTGGTGTCATCAAGGGGTGTCCTCGCCCGGGGTAGGTAGTACGGTGAGCTTTCAATGAACCAAGTGTGATAGACACGACAGGCATCTCTGAGCCACTACACTGTGAATTCTGGATGCTCAATTCCGGGATTATGGGAACAATGATACCAGGCTAACCAAAAAAGCGTTACGTCATTGGAGGTAGGAATTAGCCTTTCGAAACAAGCGCGAACGGCGACAGTATTATTTGTGCGTTTATACTTGGGAAGTGACTGGCCACAACACCACGCGCCACGGCGAGGGCCAAAATGAATAACAGAGGGTGTATGCCACTGACCACAGGAGGTGCGTACACGAGAAGATGTCGCTTCTTTATATTCTTCGTTCCTGTAATGTGTCGTAATATGGAGGGGGTAAACAGAGGATGGCTAGTAGTCACAAACACCTGCAGTCGGGTCGGGGACACTACTCGAGCTCCACGCCTTCGGTGCCAGTAGAAAACCAAGCGCGCAGGTCGGATCGTTGTTCCAGGTCGACTGCTCCCTGGCATCCAAGCTGGCATCAGTTAGGAGGATGCGCAGCCTTAGCTTCATAACCGCCTGATTCACTGGCAAGAAAAGGAAAATACCACGAAAAGGGGAGTGCCATAACAAACTGGTATACTCAGCTACGGACCACAATCTGGCGATAGCGGGCCACTGGACTCATTCGCTAGAAGACTATACCCTTGGAAATGTAGCCACACTGGAAGCCAATGACCGCAGAACAAATGAAGACACAAAAGGTTTTGTGGGTTGCCAGTGCGGGACTGGCAGAGCATTGGCGAGCCCAGACAAATTGAACGTGAAATGATTGTATTGAGCCTGCCGCCCAAGCTGCCGCCATCTAACTTCAAGTTGGATTGGATTATATATTATGACGCAACGACTGTCACGCGTCACACTTAGTCACACAGGAAAGTGGGCATCCTTTTTGGGCAGGCAGCCAAGTGCCGGCCGCTGTCTCGGTTGGTTGGGAGTACACTCGCTCTAACTGAATGTCGTCGACGACCTCTACTGATTTTCAATTATCACACCAAGTATCATACTATTGAAGGTAGATTGCTCTATGAGAGTGTCGGGGATTGATCTGCGGATTATTGTGCGTGATCTCATTCTTGATCCCACTTTCTGAGCATGAGAAGTCACGCAGTCATGAAGCACACCTTTGGCACACTTTTCGAGCTGCAGAACGAGTACCTGAAGATATACCGATCCAATTACAGTGTGTCACGGTTCAATGGTATACTTGAATTCCTGATCTCGACATTCCAAGGCCCCAATACGTAGTCACTCAGGCCTGTGGTACCAGATGAGGCAAATCAGTTGGCGTTACGTCTCTGGGGTTTGTTTTGTTTGGCTGTTGTATCACTGGATTAACAATAATAGTAGCGGAAGGAAGTTCGCAGTGGTTCTGAGGCTCAGGCTACTGTACCGGCACCAACATTGGCTAATACAACCGATCCAAGATGCCGTACGGGCCAAGAGGTAAGCCAGTCCTGGTCTCATTGTAATCTCTGTAATGGAATGATGACACCGCTAACCCAGATATTAGTGTTCCAATGGCCCTCCAAGGTGGGGGGACAATGAAACCGCTGACCGGATTCATCTCCACAGCTTCTATCATAGGCGAGCCCGAGGACAATGGAAGAAGGAAAAGCACGCGCATCGCAGAAGTGACCGCGTGTCCGACGGGCTGGCTTTCCTCACTGGCACCCACTGGCACGAGACGACCTCGCGCTCGGAAGGAGCTCGAACACGAACATTAATGACCCCACTTGGGCACCCACTGGCGCCGCCATGCGACGAGGTGACGCAATGCACCGTACATGCATTGATCGCGGGTGTGATCGAATACGGGCATTCAGGCGCCCTTACAGTGCTCATGTCGTGCCAGACACTTGGCCAGACAGGACGGCTACCGGTGCCCGGTGCCCGCGTGTGTATTCGAATTCTCTGTCACAATCGCAGCGCGCGGATCCTCCCAATTTTGGTTCGCGTCGCTGGCGCCAGCCCTCTTAGCGGCTTTACTCTCTACCTATTTCACGTTTCTCGCCTCCCTTTGACAAGAAGTGGCTGGTTCATTTCGGAGCGACCGCCCAGTACACGTGTGGACGTTAGGGGTATCAAATACGATAGGTATTGGAACGGTGTTAGAAGCCGAAGCTACAAATACAGGCAACCGAAACGGGCACGTCAGGCGGGGCCAAGGGCAAGGCGCTTCAGTCAAGAGATGATCACTAGCATAACATAATTCCTCCGACGAATCGGACGTGAAGGCCATACAGCACCGCTGCATGCCCATTGCATATTGCATAGTCTAGATAAGTAAACAACATAAGTTCTGCAAGGAAATGACCGTCGCAAGCTGCTTTCAACAATGTTTATTGCAGCATACGATACGTAAAAAAGAAGGAATAGATGGAAACGGATGAAAGAAATGACAACGATCACAGCGGACAAGTACAAATCATATACAACAAGAAAGAACACAAACTCGAGGTCACGATAAAGCACTGTATGAATTAAATTCGGGTTCCATGGGGCGCTTGGAGATGGTTAGGGACATAGGCACCATACGGATTTGAGAATCGATGAGTCCGTCTACGCTTCTGCCATAGTCACGTCCACTGATGTTGTCCCATCTGCCGCTGAAACATCCGCCGCTGAGGTAGCGGCAGCTCCATTCGGCGCATCCTCTTCTGCTTTGTCTGCTTTGGAGGGCGCAGTAGGGCTCGATCCAGCTGGCGTACCGTTTGCGCCTGGTCCCGCCTCCTTATTCGCGCTGAGGATAACGTGCCACTTATCGACAAGCGCTTTGGCGCGCGTACGGAAGTGGAATTCATCGTCGCGCGGGATCTTATCCGATGGCTGCAGATGTATATGGCGCATTACCTTTCCTATTTTCGAGTACTGCGGGACTGTGAACACGAGCTGACACTCGGGAAGAGTAGGAGACGAACGGAGAGATAATGGATGTTCATCTTGTCATATTGTTCGATGGCAGTGAACAACTCGTTGCATGCGGGCATTTCCTAATAATCCCGTCGGTCGAGAAAACAAACAAGCACAGGAGATACGGACCTCCGGCTTGGGACCAGTGCCCTTATCATTAGGAACGTCTTCTGGAGTTTGTGTCGCCAGTCTCTGACCCGGACTGCTTCTGGATCGCTTGCTAAAGCTATAGAAGGGGCATAAGCAAAGGTGAAAGAATCGAAGGCACATGAGTACGAACGATCGTCGTCCTTTTTTGGTTTTTTAGCGGCAGGCGGGGAAGCCGCGCGTTTGCTCGGGCCTGCATCATCGTCATCATCTCCATCAGCCTCTGCGGCTCCATCATCCTCAGACTCGACGAGCGCCTTGCTCCTGGCGCCGTTGCGCTTACCAGCTGCCTTGCGCTTCGTAGAATCCGAGTCCTTGTCCTTCTTAGCAGAGCTCTTGGTGCGCGCCTTGACTTTCGTCTCCTGACTCGCGCTTGCGCTTCTTGGATTTAGATGGAGCCTCGTCAGCGTCGGCGTCGCCATCAGCGTCTAACCCGTCCACCTCGCCATCAAGTTGATCGACTTCGGCATTTGCCTCTTCCTCCTCTGCGTGGGCACGCTTGAGTTCTTGCTCTTCCTCCCATTTGGTGGGGCTCAGGGCGACTTTGTATCCATCGAGCAACTCGCCGCTGCGCTTGCTGGGCTCGTTTATGAACGCTTCAATTTCGTGCGTCTTCAACCGTGAAATGTCCTTCGAGACAAGCCACGCGCTTGGCTGATTTTAAGAAACGGCAAGAATGGGTACAATATGGAACTTACTGGTCTCCTTTGGGGAAGAACCTTACGCAGTAGAAGGATGATTTTTTGTTCTGAGGGCGTTCTCTAAGCACCTCTTTTGAGACGGCCTGGGGGTCCACAACCTGAGGGTATAAGAAAGAAAAGGGTTATAGGTAAGCGAGAAGTTCAGAAAGATAAGCAAAGAAGAGCGCACCATGCCCGGCCAGGGGGGATATCCGCGTACCTTCGCGAGGACTATGTCGCGAAACTCATATGTAGTTTCCTTATCCGACTTTGACCCCTTAACCATGATGCTTTGAACGCGTAAGCCAAGCAGTAAAGTCGCGTCGCAATGTGTGGAAGAAAACCGACGGGAGTTGAGGAACAAAGATGGAGGCGAAGAAAGGGAGACAAAGCGCGGGCGAAGGCAAACGGTGGTCAGGTCGTTGACAGGAACTCGAGCAAACCCGCTCTCGGCTTTTTCCAGGTGATCATCCGGAATTTGCCGTTCACATGCTCAAGGGCCCGTGCGTCCGTGGGAGTTCCCATCGAGCTGTTCAAAACCACCCTGGGGGCGTCACAAAAATTAAATCAAAATTATAGACAAGCAGGACAACGCAAGGCAGCAAAGTCCCAGCGTAACATTTTAACAGGACATTGGGGCGAAATACCCTTGACGAAATAAATCAAATAACAATTGTTGGGCGGAGTTTGAAACGCATATAGTTGCTGGCGCTGGTCAGGGCCAACCTCAACAACGCCAACGACAATCATGTTTGAGCCTATCCGCGGCGGCACTCGCGGTGGTCAAGCTGAATTTAAATGGTCAGACGTCTCTGCTGACAAGGATCGCGAGGTGTGCATTCATCATAATCGGTTCATACTGAGGGCTGACCCGTTCAGAATTATCTCGGCCACAGTACCAACGCCCCCACTGGTCGGTGGCAAAAAAACAAGGACATCCATTGGTATAGTCGTGATGTTAAAACGTCGGAGGAGGAGCGCGCCGAGGAAATACGTCAAATCAAGGAAGCAGAGGCAGAGGCCCTCTCAGTCGCTCTGTGGGTCACTTACATTTCCTATTTCTTTTTCCCGAATATTCAATTTCCCCTTCATACAGCGGCTTTGGTCCATCCAAAAAAGAAGGATCGTCGAGTACGCCGGGTACGGGCACGAACG
Source organism: Lactarius deliciosus (assembly GCA_021525775.1). Classification (NCBI taxonomy): domain Eukaryota; kingdom Fungi; phylum Basidiomycota; class Agaricomycetes; order Russulales; family Russulaceae; genus Lactarius; species Lactarius deliciosus. Next base: position 84,942 of record JAKELK010000086.1, read on the forward strand.
CCATACCTGTCCCTGCCCGGACGGTGGCGGATGCGGACGTTAATCCAGATGCAGCTGTCAAGGCTGCCGAGAAAGCAGAACGGAAACGACGGAGAGCAGAGCGCAGGGAGGAGAAGGCAGGCCAGGAAAGCCGAAAAGTTGGCACGCAAGGAGCAACACCACCCGCGCGAGGGACGAACGCCGTGACGATTCATCGTCGCGTTCGCGTTCGCGATCACGTTCGTTAACACCCGTGCGCTGGCGCCGCTACAGCCGCTCACCTTCTCCCAAACGACGCCGCCCCCGTTCCCACGACAGAGCAGATCGCGATGAGTCTGGTAGTCGTAAATACCAATTTCCGCGTGACCGCCAAAGCCCCCGCAGCGACCGCCCCCGAGACACCGACCGCTGACCGCTCGCGTTCACCACATCGGCGGGAATTTGATAGACGTTCGGAGTTGCCACCACGCCGAATTTCCCCTAATGATAGATATGATGGCGCTGGGCCTGAGCGTTCCAGAGACCGGGAGCGACGGAACCACATTGCCAGGCGATAGATGCCTGCTGAAGGTGGGCAATTGGGGCTCGGGTGAGTGGACGAGTAGTTTAGGAGGTGTGTCTACCTGCCTGTCCTCTCCCCATGCATAGTTTATCGTTTCAGTTGGGGCCCATGAGGCATTCATGTATGTATTCTACTCCGCAGCGTATCATAGGAGGGAATGGTAGAGGCGCCTGTTTGTCAAACCCCCCGGTGTCGCAGGATAGACCAGGACGATCTTTTACTACTTCACATTGGGTTAGTTGTCAGGTTGTTCGGTGCTAGGGCACATCTTCCACCTCGTCATCGCTCACTTCTTTTCCCACTGCGGATCAGGGGAGTTCGATTCCAGCGCCGTTCTAAGCACACATTTATTGTCATATCGCATCCTATGGGTCGCACTCGCTCTTACTTGAACCCAGGTATAGTCCGTGCCAGGTCGGAGTGACCGGGGCCGCATATTTCACCGCCTACGCTACATGATCTGCTGGGGGCTGAGCTAGACGGCGATGACGTTGCACATGCTAAATTCAGCCGCATAGAACTTGTCATAGGGTCGGGCACAAGGAGCAAGAGGCTAACTTTAGCATCTCTTCTCGGGGGGGAACAACATTTTTGGGCCTGGGTTCTGCATGCATTGTTCCAAGAAGCAACTGACTAGAGATAGGGCCTTCATTCGCCAGTACGAGAGCAGGGAGAAGCGAAATCGGCGCGCAATCACCGCTACAGGGCTAATACGGCCTCCCTTAACTGGCGCTCAATACAGCTTCACATTTAGGCCCAAGTGACACCAGTTCCCCGACTTCATGGACTAGGGGTGTCATGCGACGAGAGGGCGGCTAAGCAATTTATTGGTTCCCAAGACCCGGTCGAGGTCGCGGCGACCCGTGATGCGATCCGAGAAGTACATTGTTCTTCTGGCCGAGGTACATCGATGTTACATGCCCTTTACTGCATGCACTTAGTGGCACCTACTGGGTTTGCTTGCGGGTCCCACGGTAATATCTGACCACCATTTCAAATGTTGCTTCATGGTGTTACGGTGGTCCGACAGCTACCGCAGATGCCCTTTCTGCTCGCCAAAAAAAAAACCGACGATCACACAAACCCCCGCCCACGCTCTACCACTGCATTGCGCGACTATTCATCACCGGGAAAAATAATTGACGCATGCCCAAGATCGCTTATCTCTGGAAACATATCCTATCTTGGTCCAGCCAACGCACTGGAGCAATCCCCAGGATTGCGCATGTCTTGGGGAAAATAGCGAGGTTTGCGTATACTTGGAGCTAACAAACTAGGTTGCAGAAGCTCTAGTTGTGGAGTAGCAAGAAGGCAATCATACAGCTACACCAATTGCGCCTTCTGTGATAGGGTTCCTTTTATCGCGAACATGAATATATCGCTGGCCCCAAGCCAGAATTCATCCTCGTGAGCAGCGCTCCCTCTATGCCTATTTGGTCGATAACCACTGAGGTATAGCTTAGCGTTGCGGATGTTAATGCTATTGGTGCGTAAAAGCGGCACAAATTACTGTCTATACAGCGTGGGTTCATTCTTCCCCATTGAGACGAGTCTTTAGCCTCCCAAACTTCGCAGAATCGCCCCCCGCGCCAATTTCTCACCCTCGTCTGATTCGAACAGTCTCCAAATATCGGCCAAAACCGCAAAACCCTCTAATTCGTACATTGTCCCTCGCCCTGCAGGCCTTATATCGTCGGTTCTGGTTTGCAACGCCGTTTCGTGTCTCCCCCTGTTTCGGACATTCGAACACGCAGCTTGTTCTCCACTTGTTTCGCAAAAGTAGAGCCGCCGCGTGCCATTTATTTCTACGGAATGTCTCCCGCTACCTTGACTGGTCAGAACTTCTCTACCGCGAGAAAGAGGGCGGAGGTGCCAAGAAAAAGAGGAGACATCTCAGCGTTCCCGCTGGCATTTTGGGTGATGTTCATGTTGTACTCTTTTGTCATCAGCAGGGGAAGAACAAGGTCACACGCCAATCGACGCGGTTGCGTAGCCTTGCAGCAGGCGGTCACAACGAGTGAGTCGTGGTCAGGGGAAGTATAGACAATCACTCCTGAAACATGACGTCCCTGGTCAGTCGGTCACCAACCCATGACGATCGTGGCAGTTGCGTCGAGTGCTTATGGTGCATTTCGGCAAGCCTAAAGGCAGACTAAGCCATTTCCGACTCATTCGCGACAGCTGGGGCATCCTCACCGATCCTTCTTTGTGCATAATTTCCGCATCAGGGACTATTGACGATATCATCAGCCTTGTAAATATCGCCTTGGCCTCACCTGATGTGCGTGCCTGTGACCGACAAACCTCCGGTCATCACGCTCATCCTTCTTTCCTGACGGAGTAGCATTCGCGGCGGCTCACCTGCCGACTATCTCATTTCCCTACTTTCGCTTTTGGCGACACGCAACACGTTCCCAGTCGACCGACTGCCATGACCCGCATTTGGGCACCGCTGATCAGTCGCCCGGTAGTTTTACATGCCTCGCGCAACTGATGGGCCGGCTTCCCGTTCCATCTCTTTCATCGATAGCGCTGGGCCACTCCGGCACGTGCATGCGCCCGTCTTCTCTCCTCAGCGGTCACCAACGCACCCCACTGCGGAGTTCCTCACAGCGCACGCAGGCGACCTCACATTATTTATGGAATTAATGTGGGACAGAACTAACATATCGGATTTCATTCTGTACCAATCCGCGCTGTCTATACGGAGGGATACGGACACCAACATAGACCTCTTCTAGCGTACGTGCGTCACATACGCGCGTACGCTCGCTCTCTGCTCTTCACGGGTACAAAAGGAGGTTACAAAAGGCCTCCAAAATTCGTTCTTCATTCCTCCTCACAAGCCTTGTGTTCTTGGCCTTCTCTCACACACCTGCACGCACTTTACATCCCTCTACATTTTAGCTTGTGCAACTCCACCGCGCACACACTCACGCCATGACGACGACTCGGATGTTCCTCCCGCTCATGTTCCCGGACAGGACAGGGTCCGTTTTCGGGTCAGAATTTCCTGAGCTATACGATCGCATGTACTTGTGCGTGTGCCGAATGCGCCGCGATTCCGACGGCGCCGCCCAGTACGGGATATACGACGCCCCCGTGACGCCATTCAACTCACCCGTCGCAACCCTCGATTATGGCGCAGGCGGCGCCCTCGGTACCGTCATGTTCGTTGGCCCTGGCGGTTCACCACAGACACACGAGATGAGCTCGTTTCTCACGGTGGTTGGAGGGTAAGTCGTTGTCGTCGCCGCTGTCTTTCTTGTGTGCCCTCCCCCCTCCCTGCCTCCTGTCAATTGTGCGCAGTGCTGACGCTTCGTTTCTTCGAAAAATCACGCGCTGTCATAGTCCCCGCCATCGCAAATTCACCGCTTCTGACGAGAAAGAGTACATCTGGGGCTGGCGAACGAACACTCAAGATAGCCTCGAGGAGTGGACCGTGAGTAGTTTTCTCGCGCGTGGCGCCTGCTTCTGCCGCGCGAGCGGATTCTAAACGACATACGACGGGTCAGTGTGTCAACTCGAACGGGGAGACTGTCGCGTGGTATGCGTTGGGGGTGCCAGATGAGGTGTACGAGAATTCGTCTGGTTGCGCGTTTGGCGTCGAGGAGCAATATCCGCATCTCGCTGTAGGTAAGCACCATGGTTCAATCCCTCCAAGCCCGGTTTGTTCACTACTAATCACCGTCTTTGCGTCAGAGTTCCTCGCTTCGCTGCTCATCATGCGATATCTCGCGGCCCTGGATACGTGAGGAAGGCTTCTCAGCTTGCACCAGGTCTATTTTGTTTTGTCATACGGTCATAATTTTCTCGTTTAATATGTAATGGCCTGCCAATTAATTCAAATTGTCTATGTCGTTGTGTGGGAGTCTTGTTCTCCTTTGAGAATTGAGAATTTAGGCCCCGTCGGTCCCGCATGACTCCGACTCGGGTCCGGTCGGGGCACTGCGGTGCGGACGCCCACGGCATGGTTACCCCATATTCACATACAGTGATAGTCTGACTCTGCATAACTTCATAGCATTCTGGCACGGCGATGAGGGTTGACCAATGACCGCAGTAACGTGGCCATAGTGCTGGGGCAACTGACTCGTACTATGCCGAGTCTATCAACACTCACTGGAGATACCGTAGTTGCTTGCTTGGCACCATGCGTACAGTGGGTCGAGTCAGTTTGCGCAGCACTGTCGCTGACAGCCCGAGCACCGATATGACTGCGCTACGAGTCGACTAGCTGGAGTTGCATAGCCGTGGGGCCGTGCAGGCACGATTCCGCCTGCATTTAATTGTCGCTCGCGAATGGTGTAGCAACAACGAGTCAAACCGCCTATCCACGTTCCCCCACCACGAGCCAGCCTTCTTCCTCTATTGAATAACGAATGGGCCCTCCCACCGCACCATCTTCAGGCGTGCCGCAACGTGGTAACGGGGGGTACTACGTGTCTCCGCAACCGGCGCGTACCCCACCGAGTGCGCCCCCACCCATGAATCCTTATCAGCACTATCCACTACAGTACCCACCACAACACGCTACATCGTCGCGAGGGGGACCAACCAGGCCAGTCGGTGGCCGGCGCTCCCGGCCCGGCCACTGACCGCCGTTGCTCCCGTATTCCCTTTTTTGCTCAACCAACCCACATCTCAACCACCTCTACGCACACAAGCACACATGTCATATACCCCGGGCTCTGTATACCATCAACCTATTTTGTGTACGTCTGCGCGCAGCCCGCCCATGTACAGCCCTGACTCACTCTGCGTCACGAAACTAAAGCGATACCCCGCCGCTGCCGATTCCTGCCGCCTACCTCCGACCCCGTCGTTCCTACCCGTCACTGTCGTTCTCCTGCCCCTTTGTGCCCCGGTGAGACTTTTCATCTGCATTTGATGGTCTTGCGTCGTGTTGGTTTCCCGGCTGGCAATTGGGGGGAGTGAGATAGAGCATGGTAAGTGGCCGGTTGATCCAGAACTGATGGATAGCCTCATACTGCGCAGCTTGTTCTCTCGCTCGCGTCGTGTCCCCCCTCGATGCGGAAGAGAACAAGCTTGCCCACGGCCAATTCGAGGGGATGGCGGTAGGCTCATCGGCATCGGCATCGTTTTCCTTTATTTTTTCTTGTTGGGTACCGGGTCCGGACCCCGGATTACCCGTCCCCAGAGACAGTCATCATGGACCTTCTGCGAACAGTGACGTTACATATTTACCACACCCTCATACTGTACTGTAATCTTCGTCCCGAGTTGCACAATATGACATGAACACTGACACGTTGATGACGGCATGATACCAGTGGGAAGGCGCATCAGCGTAAGTCAACTGTTCTCGAAATCCAAATGTGGGTCTCAGTTGTCTGTCTGGTGATCGGTGACCGGGGGCCGACCAATCGGGGTTCTTCCCGAGGTAGCCGAGGCTAAATTATCCAAGATACCCGTATTTTCCCTTCCAGCGGTTTTCATAACAAGTGGCGGGTGAGCTTTCGCCTACGCCCGACGGACTTCCAAAACTCGAGAGTTAAGTGGACGGGGAAATTACAGAATTAAAGTTATAGAATAGTTATCCGTGTTGTCATGCTCGGCAGCTTGCCATCTCAGCGTTGTCACCCCTCCGTCGTCCCTCCGTCGTCCCTTCCAAACCCCAACAATGGTTCGGTATTCCAATGACATAAAGGAGTTGGCCTTATCAATGTCGCATCGGGGACTGCGTGACTCAGAAATCCATGAGCTCACTGGAATCAGCGTACGGTCGCTCGAGAGATACCGCAGCACACATCGCAGGACAGGAGGGGTATCTTTGCCACCACCAATCGACAATGGTCGGCCGCGTATTCTCACTGCCATTCAAGTGAAGGTACGTCTGCGATATATTGGTGCTGGGCGTTGTCTCACTGCTACAGTTCCTCTGTGACACTGTTTCGCGTCAGTCCGACGTTTCACTCGTGGAGCTGCAGGTGGAGCTTCGGGAAGCGTGCGGCGTCGATGTGTCACTTCCTACCATTATGCGTTCCCTCCGAAGGATGGGATACACAAGGAAAGCGGTGCGTACATCTTTATCTATTGGCTCCATCACTCTCATCACATCGATGACAGATCACACGTCGCGCTCTTGAGCGTAATGAGCAAGACCGCGAGGCATATATGGCCCTCATCGCTGCCCATTTCCGTCCAGAACAACTCGTCTTCGCCGATGAGAGCCATTTCAACCGACTCACCCTAAGGAGGCCGTACGCGTGGTCCATGCGTGGTGAGCGCGCATGCCGCTATGAGTTTTTCCTTCGCGGAAAAAAGTACTCGATATTACCTGCTATCTCCATAGATGGTATCTTACACCTCGAAGTTGTCGAGAACGCCATTACTGGCGACATTTTTCGCCGGTTCGTTGAAGGCCTTCTCCCTCGCATGAACGAATGGCCGCTGCCCAATTCAGTCCTTGTCATCGACAACGCGGCCATTCACAAGGTGGCCGGGATTCGTGAACTGGTCGAGGGGCATGGCGCGCGCCTCCTTTACCTTCCCACATATTCACCAGATTTCAACCCAATTGAACTCGCTTTCTCATCCATCAAATCCTGGCTGCGCGCAAATCGTGCTCGCGTCAATGCCGATCTCGAGTCCGGTAATGGCAACGTGTACAACGCATTCTGGGAGGCCGTCTACTCTGTCACAGCGGATGACGCAAAAGGCTGGTACAAGCACTGTGGGTACCAGACCCCTCCTTAGCTTTTTTTATGTATCTACTTGTGTGTGCGTCAACTGACGCACAACCTTCAAGTTTCGCGCGAGCGTTTTCAATTCCCCTCTTGACATTATGAGTACTCTCCTTCCTTTCCCGTCGGAGCCGATGTTTTGTCAGCGCAGACTCTGTAATACAACTTACCTTAAATAGATTCTTTTTTTAATTACTATGATTTATTTTTGTGGGAAGAATTTTCGGCATGGTCACCAAGTGCCAATTCAGACTACGCCTATAAGCGAGAAATGGTCGCAACCCGACACTCGTTATGAAAACCGCTGTCATGTGACTTCGATCACGGGCTATTAGTACAAGTAGAGTGGGACAAGGACCTGCACGGACTTCAAGACGAACTTGTGCGAACCATGCACGGGCGTTGCGCCGGAGAAGAGAAAATACACTTATGCTCGAAAAATTTGCTTTAAAAATTAAAAATCAAAAACAGCTGGTAAGCACCTATAATTGCGCAACATGTAATTTAAGACCAGGCGGGATTTCGATGAAGTTCCAAGTGAAGTTCGATGAAGTACGAGTTCAAGCTCACGCTCAAGCATCAAGGTTCAAGAACATTCGAGTGGCGTAGTTCTATCAGGATGGATGGATGGGTGCCAGTGATCCAACAGAACACGTACCGTGTACGCTCGCACAATGCTCGCACAGAAATGCACATATATAGTACATATCATGCGGTCTTCTCAGGCGCGTCCTACCACTTTTGAATACAAAGTAAAATTGGCAGAAACCATTCAAACCAAGAGGAGAGGGCCGAGAACAAGAGAAGCATTACCAAAAATAATTAATTGATCATGAACAGTGCTCATCAAAGAAACAAGGGTTACAGTACATGGGCTAGGCTACACTTACATAGAAGCGAAGCCATGGCGCCTTCGTGAGATATTTACGGATATATATATATGAATGACTACTACTGCTAAAACGTGATGCGGCGCACTGCCGTAAAGGGCGCTTGGGGTACGACTATTGCAGAGATAAAGCGAGAATAAGTGTGCAGGAGAAAGAAATACTCAAAGCAAAACAGAAAATATATGCGATACACGATAAATGCGAGAGCAAGAGCAGGAGCAACAAGGTATCAGGAGAGGAGATTAAAAGAAAAAAAAGGGAACTTCATGCTGTTCGACTCGTCAAGATCGTGAAGAGCCCATCATGTGGTTCGAACTCGAGGCTGAGCTCGAGGTAGAAGACGGCGGAAGCGGTGCAAGCGAGGGCGGCAGAGGCAACGCTCTCGAGGAGGGCGGCGGAGGTATCCCGGAGTTCGCGCAGGCCTGGGAGAGCTGGACACGGAGCGCCTTTCCGCGGGTGTGGAAGGCCGCGCAGGGCCACAGGGCGTTAAGCACCTCTGTAGGCGCGAGGAATGTCTTCGCGAGCTCTAGCGCATGTAGGAGGTCTCTGTCACCCTCCCACAGCGCGAGGCACCTAAAAAATCCAAACAAACAGAAATAAATACGTGCCAGAGACAGCGAGTGAGGGGGGGGATCACACACGTTTCGACTTGATTGGTGAACCAGCCGATTTCGAATGGACGCCGGAGAAAGATGTGCGCAGCGGTGGGAGATGTAGTATTGACGGGAGCAGTGACCCCATCTCCTGCGCCATGACGTGTAAAGAGTAGTGAGTTCTTGACACGCTTCGCTACTTGTTCCTGATAGAACACTTTTTTTGTTGGGCAGGAACCAAAAAAAAAAACGAAACATTCCAGTTAATTAAAACAGATAAAGCGCTAACGATCAGAAATGAAAAGAAAACGACATCCATAAATGGTGAGAGGACCGAGATGAGCGCGAGACAAAGATAGAGAAAGGAAGGAATCAAGAAGGGATTAGTCACTTACGCCACTCCTCGGCCAGTCGGCGGTTCCAGACGGGCTTCGCTCTCACGTCGAGATCAAGGAGTAACCTTTATCGGAGAAATATAAATCAAACCTTTTCCGCGTGATCAAAGATGGCGGTGTCGTTTACCTTTGCGTGAGATATGTCACCTCGAGGCGTGTGCTACACAAAAAAAAAAACATAGTCAGCCCAAAGGAAAACGGCGTTGTGTGCCCCCTCCCCACTTTCGGGTGGTGGCGGCGGCGGTGACGGCTCACTTGGAAATGAACTCGCGACACATGTAGATGAGCGCTGTATCAATGTTGCAGACGTGCGCATCCAGTGCTTCCTCGACAACCCGTGTCTCCACGAATGCGGCACACGCGATTCGGGTGCGGTCCTCCGTGGAGAGCCGCTCATCCCAGAAGCGCACGGTGCAGTTCCATAGAAGCATGCTGCGGCAATACAGCGCCCACACCGAGTCCTTTCCCGACTGCGCAACTGCGGGGCCGTATTCTCCGTGCTGGTGATACTCCCCCGGAAAGAGCAGCTGGAACTAGATTGTTTTTTTGTGTTAGGTGGGGTTTTTGTTATACCATCATTGCGGATCATGTGCGCACATTGGAAGACTCAATCAGGAAGAGGCAGAGTGGCTCGCGCTGCTCGGCTGCCCGCGCGACAGTATGATTCGCGACAAGCACGAGCGCACTCCAGCACAAGCGGCGCGTCTCCTCCGCCCTGACCTCATCCGCGGACCACAGCGGGTCCCACGCGGGCTGGAACGACCATGAGGACGTGTTGTCCGCGGGCGCGGCGGTACACTCGCAGCGCTTGAGCGTGTGTCCGTGTGCGACAGTCGGCACGCCGGTCGAGTGATCTAGAGTGTCATGGTCGCGCGCGTCGAGTACTGTCAGCTGCAGCGTCTGGATAATCTTGTCGAGCAGGAGCAACGCAGCGTCCGCACTCGCGTCGTTGTGCTGCGGGTGCGCGGACGTCTCAAAGAGCGCGAGCACTAATGCCGCCTCGGCAAGCCCTAGGTCGATCCACTGCTTGTTCCAGGACTCCTGCAAGTGCGTCTTGGCCATGTCGCGCAGTTTCAGCGCCTGCAAGCGCCCGCAGACGCCGAGCTCGATCTCGCTCGACCGCACGAACTTGGCCATCGCTAGGTAAGCGTACACGAGTGCTGGCTGCATGTGGGCACGTATGCGTGTGTCAATGAGGTTAGGGAGGAACCAATCGACATTGAAGAATGTCAGCCAGTGTCCGGAAGACGTGGAACTGTAAGTCGGAGATGAGAATATCAGTGACTATAATCGGAGGCTATTGGAGTACGACGGATGTTGCGATCACCGAGGGGAAATAGTGCATAGACACTTACAGGACTTTCAAGTCGTTGGAGATATCTTTGAACCTAAAGGTGCACAACGACGCAAATGGTCAAGCAGGAGGTTGGTATGAAACACGTGGATCACCTACGCTTGCTCACGTGTGGGGGCATAGGCATCAAGGAGCTCATCCCACCACGAGTTGCGAGCATAATTGATGAGTGGATCGTCGGCGGGGGGTGGCGAAGGATCGTCGTATGACGGCGTTTCTGGGGAACGAAGATCCGACTCAAAAGGGTGAGAGAGCGGTAGCTCTGGCGAGACTTCACTCTTCAAGGTATGTTGTGATGTCGATGCTAGTTTCGCAGGTGAAGGTGATAGTTGCCTCTTTAACAGGGGTGTCTCGTGAGTGGTGGAACACATAGAAATGGAGAGAAGGGGGAATGGGAGGACCAGGAGGAGGGAGTCGGGGAGAACCTACCTTTACATAGTAGCCGTCAGGGAACGACGGAGTACCAACTGCAAATGAGGAAGCTGAGGCGGGGGGACCGGTCTCAGGCTTGTTGACCTTGTGATGTGCCGGGACGAATACCGGGAGGGTCATGGGAGAGATTTCATCCCGTGTACAATCGGCACGCGCAGGAGTGTCCTCATCGAATGGGTCCCCGCGCCGTTGTTTCTTTGGTTGATTGGGCTCAGATCCGTCCGATTGACGTTTCTTGCAGGAGCGTTTGCGCGTACCAGGACGTTTATCTGGCCCCCGTCGCTTAGGGACTTTGTCGTAAGCGCAATCGTTACCCCGCTTGAGACAATTCTGGCACTTTGGGCGAGTAGAGTCGCACCTTATCTTGCGCGACCGACTATAGACACCGGCGAGAATGGAATAGTATGGTAGAAGCGGGACTTTTTAAGTGGAAAGCCAAAAGCAAAGCAAAACGGCCGAGATTACGCACCATTGGCGGCAAGCAATAACGCCCGAAGGGACGTTGCGCGTGGGACCAGGTCTTGGAGACGATGGCGCTCCAGATGCATCTGGGAGCCCAGGAGGGGCAACGGGCTTGAGGGGGTCCACGGCGTCCAGTACCAAGGGAGAGGCCAGAGGCGGTTGAGGTATAGGGGCACTTGCAGTAGAAGACGCCGGGTGGGACAAGTTGAAGTGTGAAGTTGATGGGGCGATTTGAGCAGATGGAGGGGCGGCAGCTGAATTGGAGTACCTATTGAAAGCCGGATTCATGAGCGAGGGAAAATGCGGCATGGCAAGTTCGTAGGCAGAAGAAGTAAATGACTGGGTGCGTAATTGGACGGAAGTATTATAAGTCATGGCTGTGTTCGGTGGTTCTTTGGGGTACTCATCAAGGTGTGCCCCAAAACCCTGAGATTGTGCGTAGTACTGAGAGTTGTGAGGAGGAGCGATAAGGCTATCGGGAGGCAATATGGACGCGGGGGCTATTGACTGATATCGGGCTTTATGAGTGGATGAGATGAGCGGGATTGTGAAGACTAGGAAGGAGATCGACTAATGAACGCACGTTCTGAGGGTAGAAAAGCAGCGAGCGGCTGGTCAAAGAAAGGAGAATGGAGCTCTGATTCTTCTTCACTCGACTGGCAACCCTCGAGCTCGAATGGGATGACGCCCCTCGGAAAGGGAGAATACTGTTCATTATTTGAACTCGCGACCATGCTAGGGAGAGAGGGGAGGAAAGGGCAGGGGGCAGGAGCCGCAAGAAGAACTGCTAATGAAGGAACAGAGAGGGTAAGCACAAGTCGGGATGGGTGGAGCAGGAGTGCAGGACTGGAAAAGGGCACGCGTTTAAGGGATGGAGCTCAGGAGTCTCTCATGCCCATGGGGTTTAGTGGCCACAAAACCAAGATATATATGATACATATAGAAAGAGTGGGAATCAAAGAGAAAGAGAGAAAGATCGACCTCTTCGTGCATACACCTCCAGTGACCGTCCAAGCTGTTGGCGGCTAGAGAGAGATCGGCAGAAGCCTCAATAAACGATAGCCCTTTGAGGATGGATTTCTGCTTAATCGCTTTTATATTTGCGAAATAATGAAGGAAACCCGAGAGAGAGAGAGGGCAAGCAACTTTGAAAGTCGGAGACGGACGGACAAGAAGTAGGAACAAGGGCAGGTCGCTTTCTACTTGAAGTCGGGGGGCCGTGCGTGCCAATCGACTCGGCGCTGGCTCTTCTTCCACGTGACCGATATTTTTCCGGGCAACGTTCCACACGTTCCAGGGTAAAGTCAGTTACAACGTCCACTCGAATTTGACAGTGTCGGTCATTCACCGGAAAAACCTTGGGCAGAATCGCCTTTGCAGTAGTGGAGAAAGGGCTGCACTTCTGCTTTCAGTTTATGGTTGTTCCAATTCCACCTGCCCATCTAGATAACTTGCCTTTTACAGTTTCCAGAACGTAAAAGCAAAAAAAGCAGGCGCGCCAATCTGGTGGCCCTGACTTGATGTGGGGCCACGCTCCGGCCATGCGGGTGACATTCGTAATCTCCGCGAGCTCGCACCCTCTTGTTGCCTTATCCGGAACTGTCCCATCTTTCCGCGGGGATGTGTGCCCCCTTGCGATACGAAGAATCCCTCCCCTGTCCCCAGGGACCCCATAAACGCGCAAAATTTTCCCAGGAAGCTCCGGAACTCTTGTTGTCCCGGTCACTCGGTCACTTAAACAACAGCCAGCCTAACCCGTTGACTTCCTGTCCGCACCTGGCTGCATTTTGCTACCAAAACGCCACCATATACAAAAGGGCAAGACCCCGGGGCGTACCACAGGGTCAGCAACTTACACTGACAGGTGGCTGATCCAAGGTGGGTGGGGCTCCAGGTCCAGATCAGAGTGGAATGAGATGGGTAAACCCGGAAACCCATAGGCACACCGGTGCCGCCTACATATAGTGCCGTACCTGTGATACACCACCAACCCACATCGGGTCACAGCAGGTGCTGAGCGTCTCATCGAGTATCCCGTCATGACCCCCGATTTCACTCGGCCTAGCGACATTAAGGGGGGCGAGGAGAACCGAACACACCTGCAAGATACGGACGAAGCACCATTCAAACAAGTTGTACTATAATTATGCCAGCAAGATCCGAGCGAGTTTCGACAGGCAGATATACAGAGAAGCGTGGGGAATTAGGATCAACGACTGGTTGGAAGCAGCCAATGGCCTGTTATCCATTCATTCATCGATTAGCCAATAGGTGTTGATCTACCACAGCTCCATTGGCGTGTACCAGCGGACAGGTACTGAGATGCCCATGAAATTCCCAAAGGGCAAAGGACCTGGACGTAAGCAACCTGTCCGTCCTTTTCGGGTGCTGACAAGTTGGGATAGCCCTTGTCGTGCAGGACACGGTTTCCACAACAGAATACGGTGGGATGCGTTGCCTTGAGCGTTGCGACCTTTCCCATTTCCCCTTTTGTCCTAGCAAGCATCCAGTGGCACGCGTCGAAAAACAGAGAGCATTGTACGAGAGGATAACCAGATAACGCCAAAGCCGTCTGCCGCGGATGTAAGGGTAAACCAGTAACTTAACGTTGGGTGAGCGAGCAAAGGAGCGCGGGAGCGCGCCCATGTTACACTTTTTTTTTGTTTGAATTATCGGGTACCTTGCAATAGAGTCAAGTCACGGCGTCGGGGTTCTCGGATATAGGAGGTCACGGTAGGGACAGAGATACGGTCGATGTGAGGGGTGGGGAAAGTGAGCTTATCGTAGTTTATCGTGGAGTGCGGCGCACCCACGCACCTGGGCAAGTTGATAGGTTGATACCTGGGGAACACGAACACGCATAAGCAGCGTGTTGGGGGCATGTATGAAGGATGACGTCACCCAACTCGGGAGTGTCCGTGTCGTTCAAATGTAGTCGCAGCCCTGGCTTGCTTGGTCGACCCGCCCATGTCTCTTCTCTCCTTCCTCTTCTGCTGCTTACGGCCTCGATCGTCCTCTTCGGTTTGTATTCCTTTCTCTTCCTTATACAAAATATCTAATCTCTTCTTCCAGGACGAGCCGAATGAAAATTCTCGACTCATCCCTGCATCTGAGGATGTCCCGTCTGTCACTTGTCTTTTCTCGTCTTTTCCCTCGGACATTGACGTTCTTTCCATTAGACCGGCCGCACGACATGTTATCATTGACCAGCAGCGCATGAAAGAGCGCCTCGGCGTGATCGTCCGTGCCAAGGAGGGGTAAGCTTCCCTTGCCCCCCCACACGTCCATCAATTATTTCTACTTCCTATTCCGAAGGAAAATGGTCAATGTCAACGCGCCCGTACCTTTCAACCTGAATAATAATACGGCAAACCGACCGCACCACCACCATGCGCAGCCGCCGCAGCAGACGAGGCTCGACCGCGTTCGCCCACGTGTAAGTTCGCCGCAGCCCTCTTTCGACATGGAGCGCCAGTCCGTCCTCAGCTCGGCGTCGGCGTCGGCATCGCCTTCGCAAGAAATAGATGAGGAGATGACGCGCCGGCCAACGTTGAACGTGCGCATCGTGCGCCCCGGCAGTGCGCTCGCCCGCGGACGGCCTATCACACGGGATGCTGCACCCTCATCGGAGCTCCATCAACAGCAACAACAAGAGGGACGCTATTCTAGGGCTGAGGTCGAGGAAGTTGGGTCTGATGGCCCCGTTGGGTGCAGCGGGGGAGAACAGGATGTCACTGCTGCCACGGTATGCTTGTGTTTTATTTGCCCTGGGTCACTTTTCGCTGAGCTTGGTTGTTTATGCGATAGGGTGCAATCGCCAATGCGCAGGGGGCGGCGCATATACCTGGTATGGCGTTCACGATCCAGAACGTTGGGTCGCTCTCGCGGAGCTGGGGTGATTGACCATGAGCTTTCGAGGGGCTTGTGCAAGTGCATACTTTGTTGTCTTTTGGTATTTGATGTTATCATCCATCCTATCCACCCATCCATCATGCACCATCGCGCATACACGCATACATGATCTTTTTCTTTTCTCTTTTCTTATCATTCACCATTCCACTTCATATCCCTTTGCCTACAATCTCACCCCCAATTCTGTTATGTATTCAACTACTCACGCAGCCACTCATGTCGCTTGTTTGTTCTGCTCAAGTCAAAACGATCCTAATGTTAATTAATGTTACACATTCGCCTACACGCGTGCGCATGTACGTACAGACCAAACGAGGTTGGGACCGTCGTGCAACGGCACCAAAAAGGCTCGGCGAGAATGTGATCTTCCATTTCCTACTCTGAGCGTTTGACGTCCCACCAAGAACAACTTAAGAACAGATCCGCGGACGAACGGAGGCATCCCCACTAGGCTATTTCGCTGTTCCGTTGCCCGGGTTCTAGTCATTGTAATAGTGATACGTATCTGAGGAGAGCCACAGGGGAACTTCGATCCCTTCTCGCACCTCCGCCCCCTCTCTGAACACGGGCGCCTGGCAAATTCACATTTTTGTTTTGGCCACATTCACACAGCGAGGCGCGCCGATCGCCGCGGTGAGGCGAACCCAGTTTGTGCCAGTCCGTGGTCGTTGATGGCATCGCGGAGTGCCTCGATTCGTCTGGAAATAGCTTTATTCTTTTCCTTGGCCGCATACAGCGAGTGCCCCTCTGAATACGCCGCCAATACAGTACAGTGCATGCAGGACCATGTGCATTGTGCGCGCGTGATACCCCGCGACAGCGAAGAGAAGTCCCAGTCTGCCCCTTCTATTCTTCGGGGACTCCCGCATCTTTCCCTGCATCCGCCGCCACCACCGCCGCCGCCGCAGGGGTGGCTTCAGGACGAGACGTCTTGGAAGGACGTTGTTTGGGGGGCTGGTTCCAGTCCTCGACCTGTACCATGTAATACTTGACACCGTCTCCGAGGCCGTAAGGGTTGCTCTCGGGGTCCTAGAAGAGGGGCCAAGATTTCAGATGGGTGCATGGGCGGCGATAGTGATGTGTGAGAAGCAGCTAAAGTTACGCACGTTCGGTTCGGCCACCCGCTCGAGGATGGACGTAATTCGCGCGACGATCCATTCGCGCGTTTTCAGCTGCTCCGCGAGGCGACCTGTTGCTTGGAGGAAATAATGTGGGAATGAGACTGCCGCAAGAAGGGGGGGGTCAGTAACGACGTTTGGATTTCAGGAACAATACTCTCACGTACCATTAAATGCGGCCCACGGTCGCGTCGAGTTGCGGGTAGGTAAGAAAAGCGCTAGGTCGCCCTCGGCAAAATTCCGAAACGATATTTTCGCCTTTGAGCGCTCGCGGTACCCTTTGCAATGCTTCTGCCACTTGCGGATCGTCTTGCCAGCCTTCGCAATCGCCTCCAGGAAACCGTCGTGATCGAACGAGCGTAATACCTCAAGCGCGCCCACCGGATCGGTCAAGTCAAGGTCGACCGGAGGAGGCTGCCGTACGGACGGACCCTCGACCTCCTCGACTTCCGAGTTATCCGGCGCAGAGGGGACAGTGGCGACAGCCTGGGCCTGGGCCAGCATCAGCGCCTTGGTACTTGTCCTGCGGTACGCGGCCGCAACCTCCAAGAGCTGCACGATGAGCGGGTCTGCATTATCCGCCCTGTGCGTCTGCTGCAGGTGGGCCCCGTGGTGCACGCTCGCCTCTTGCAGTTCGCGCTCGGCGCGCCGGAGGTCCGTCGCATCTGCCCATCGGTCGCCAACGTCTGCCCCCGCCCCATCACCTGGGGCCGTAGCGGTTTCCGCGAGCTTTTGCTCCACGGCTTCCATCACCGCTCGCAGTTCAGCAAGTTCCAGCAAATCTCGGTCATTGGCTTCAACGACGGCACTACGCGGCTGTCGGTCATCACCGCTGGCCTCACCGTTGTCTGCGTCGATTCCCGCCTTGCTGCCGCGAGTCTGCCGGAAGAAATCCGTGATTCTCGTTTGCCTCTCCGCTGTGGCCAACACGCCCCGCCTTTGCCTGTACTGCTCGAGGATCGAACGGAGGCCACTGAGCCGCTCTTCTAGAGCACGGGGCGCTGCAGTCTCGCTCTCTAACTTGGTGCGGGCGAGGGAAAGCTCGCGCTCGGGCCCCTCTACGCGTTCGTAGTCAGCGTGACGATATTCGGATCTTCAAGAGCCTACCCACGGGGAATTGAAACTGCCTGTTTGGATGACGAGAATACTGCGAGGAACCAGTCAACTCGGAAGGGAAGGGACGGAGTAAGTTAGTGACGACGTACGCGATCGTTCCACGTGGTCAGTGAAACCGGATTCAAGGGCGTCTATTTTGTCGACTAGTCCTTTAAGATTCTTGCACACTTCTTGTGCTCTCACGGGTACCGCTTCGTTGTCGTTCGGCGCCCGCCGTGAGTCCTCCAAGACGCGTAGCAGATCTGCGTTTCAGTTTCATCAAGGACAATTCGGCTATCAGGAAAAGATCGGGTAGACACCATTAATATCGTGCCTCTCGAGGGTATAATGATTTCCCGATTCCTCCTCCCCAGAAGCAGAATTTTCGATGGAGGGTAGGGCCTCATTCACTCCAATGAGATCAAATGGAAGTTGGCCAAGTATCTCGTCACGAAACGCCTGACGACGCTCGGTCTCTGCAACACTTGACAGAGCCTAAATTCAGCTAGCGTACTGTACGATGGAATTTATACACGTACGAAAGGTTCGACATCACTTCCGAGAAACCTTGGCACTTTCTGTGGAAGAGCCTTGCTATGGAGACGTAATCAGGTCACCGTCCTCAGAGTAGACGTTGCTATGACACACAGAATTCTTTCCGACGAACGACTTCGACCATCGTAGCGCCATAGGCATAGACCATGTTGTGTAACCGCTCGATATCAGAGAACGTGCCCTTGGTCTCGAGGCTAGCCTGTAGACCAGTAAAATCATCAGGAAGTGCGACAAGACCCACGTTGAGCGTGTGGATCTGGCGAAAAGCACGCAGGCACTGGCTTGTGTATGCGTTCTATGGCGATGTGAAAGAAAGAGAAAGCCTGAGAATAGCTAAAGTACCTTCGACTCTACGACAGACGATAGGTTGTCCCTAATTGATACGTCCAACGAACGAAGCTCTAGAAAAAGAGTCAGACGGCGTCCAATCAAATTGAGGGACGAATCTTACCCTGTAGGATCGACACATTCACAATGGGGACTGTATGGAGGTGTAAGTGATCGAAAATGGCGCAACTGCCGCGGACAGAAATTACCATCGAGAGGAGACGTAACTTCCGTAATTCTGCTATGCAAACCTTGCGAAGACAACTCGAGCGCTACGGCTGTGTTTAGGGATCTAGTTCAGGCCATGAATGAGAAATAAACGTGTGTGCCAAGTTCGAACGCTCTAGCCGCTGACGTACCTAGCATCGGCACATATCGATCTCACGTCAGTCGCGCCGTCGACAAGCTGCTTCACGGTCGCTTTTATGTGACGGAGGCGTTCTTGTAGGTCACCTTTTGTACGAAATGAACACCCGCACACGCGGTAAACAGGGAAAGCACGCGACTTACGGCACTCTTCTACAGCGCGGCGTATCCTCTCACCAGAGACGTAATGATCGAGCGTACGCGCAGGGCCGCTGGCGTCCATGGCCCGCTGCACTGCAGGGGGCAAGAATTCGCGATGAATCCGGACGCGCGAGGCCAGTTTCGTGTCCGCGTCGACGCCGGCGACGAGGGAGGCACGTTTGTCGAGTTCTTGGCGTGCGTCTATGACAACGTCTGAGACGTTGAGCACGTGAAAGTCAACGACGCTCGACGCCAGTCGCAGGGCGGAGCGTTGATGCTGCATGGAATCCACGATGCGGTTGATTGATTGCATGTGCGCCTGCGCCGCTCGGTGGAACGCAGCACCCAATTCAGAGGGCCTGAGCGATGGTTCTGTCGAGAGGTCGCGTCACGAGCACCCCTGATAGGTGAGGAAAAAGCATACCTTGTATTGATGGCTGCAGTGGAGGTTGTATATGAAGGAGCTTTGCCACTTCGTCGAGGTCTCCATCCAGGTAATACTTGTTGAACACAAATATGGTCTATGGATAATTAATCCGAAGCAAAGAGTAGCAGAGACGAGACCATACCTGGTCATGCACCTCGGTCAGATTCGACACGTTGTCCGTTCCGAGCCTCCGCCCATCTGAGAGATATGCAAGGGCTGCATCCTCCTCGATTCCTATCTCTTTACGAAGAAATGCCTCGAGACTTGTCGATCTACTCGCGAGATTCAACCCCGTCGTCACAGATGACACGCGTAGCTGTACCCTTCTATGTCATGAATGGTCGCGTTTGTCTGTTCTGCCTATCAGCGGAGGTATTCCCGGGTTCCAGTGTGTGTAGACGAACGTGGAACACTTCGCCGTCTTCGGCCCTACAAATGCGAATCATTTTCGGAGCCGTGGCCTCAACTGAGATGATCGGATCGGCAGGCCGTCCGCGTGAGGATAAACCGGCACTCTCCATCTCCCACGCTGGCATAAGGCCTCAAACCTAACACACGTACTAGTAGGACACCAGGTTCAACAAACACGCAGCCCACCCATCTAACCTTGCATCTAACACAGTCCCATGATAATGGAAAGCATAAGTCAAGCATAAGTTGCAGAACTATCTCTTTCAAGATCTCCGAGTCCGTCATGAGATTCAGATACAATAGCATGATAGCTGTACTAGTATGCTGTGCCTGTCTCAGGCTATTCTGTTTGTCGATCAAGGTATTCTGAGCAAATGGATGCTATTGGGCACTAAGTTAACTTACCTGCAGAGCACCTCGCCGTCTTTTCGGCCCATTTTCGGCGGGTCCACGTGCCATCCATCGAGATTAAGATCACAACCGTCCTGGCTCGGATTTCACAGAGGCAAGAAACGCCCACGTCGCTTTAAAAAAACAGATCGGTAAACACGTTGGTTCTCATGCGAATGGCAGATCTCACTAGTCGACAGGGATGCTCCTTCTCCCAGGTTCCTCAGCCCTATCGGCGGCCAAACGCAGCGCCCTGCTTGTGCAAATTCGCCAGCAGGTCTCAGCTGTTATCTCCATAGACGCAATCTACATCCACCTCGTGCACTCCATCTCTGAAGATGCCGAAACCGAACTTCTGCAGCTCGATTCGCCCCCGCGTCGCACGCTCGACCGCCTCCTGGCCTATGGGGACGACGTCTCATTCCCCGACACACGGCGCTCCTTCGACGAAGGAGGCCCTGGCGTGATCTATGTTCTCCCCAGACCCGGTTCCGTCTCACCCTGGTCGAGCAAGGCTACGGACATCTGTACGCTATGCAAGCTAGGCAGCCATGTCAAGCGCCTCGAGCGCGGAATCGCCTTCGTCGTACGAACGGAGGCGAGCACAGGGGCCACCCTCTCTCAAAACGACCTCGATCTGTTCTCCCACTACATACACGATCGCATGACGCAGACCGCATCGTTCGCGCGCCCCTCTCGGGACACCATCTTCCTCGAGTCTCAGCCAGCCCCTCTCCGCACCGTCGACATCTCTCCGTCTGACACCTCGTCAAGGGAGAAACTGGAGCGCGCGAATAAGGAGCTTGGCCTGGCCCTCGCCCCCGACGAGATCGACTACCTCATCGACGCGTTCGTATCGAGCAGCACTCCCGTCGCGCGCAATCCGACCGACGCAGAGCTTTTCATGTTCGCGCAGGTGAACTCGGAGCATTGCCGGCACAAGATTTTCAACGCCTCCTGGACGATCGACGGTACACCCCAGTCGTCCTCTCTATTCCAAATGATCCGCAACACGGAGAAGCTTAACCCTACGGGCACCATCTCCGCCTATTCCGACAACGCCGCCGTCTTCGAAGGGGCCACTACCTCGCGCTTCGGCATATCTCCCGCGCTGCCGTCGTCCCCGAATCCCAACATCCAGCGTCTGTACAGGGAGAGCAAGGAAGAGACGCCGGTACCGGTGCTGATCAAAGTCGAGACGCACAACCACCCTACGGCCGTGTCTCCTTACCCGGGTGCGGCGACGGGCTCAGGAGGCGAGATCCGCGACGAGGGTGCCGTCGGGCGAGGCTCGCGGCCCAAGGCGGGCCTCGCGGGCTTCTCAGTGTCCAACCTGCTCATCCCAGGCTACGTACAGCCCTGGGAAGAGGACTTTGGCCGCCCGGCGCACATCGCCAGCGCGCTCGACATTATGCTCGACGGGCCCCTTGGCGCTGCGGCGTTCAACAACGAGTTTGGGCGGCCTGCACTCGCGGGGTATTTCCGCGCTTTCGCAGAGCGCGTGCCTAGCCCCCTCGGAGCTGGTGCAGTCCGCGGCTATCACAAACCCATTATGCTCGCCGGCGGCATGGGCACCGTGCGCCCGCAGTTTGCGCGCAAGTCCAAGATCGCGCCTGGCGCGCGGCTCGTCGTCCTCGGTGGACCAGGGATGCTGATCGGGCTCGGAGGCGGCGCGGCGTCGAGCCAGGCTCTAGGAACGGGGGACGCGGTGCTGGACTTTGCGTCGGTGCAGAGGGAGAACGCGGAGATGCAGCGGCGGTGCCAGCAGGTTATCGACGCGTGTGTAGAGCGCGGCGCGGAGAACCCGATACAGAGTATCCACGACGTCGGCGCGGGCGGTCTGTCCAATGCGCTGCCGGAGCTCGTACATGACTCAGGGCCTCGGCGCGACGTTCGAGATCCGCGACGTGCCCCTCGCAGACGCGTCGCTCTCTCCGATGGAGATATGGTGCAACGAGTCGCAGGAGCGCTACGTCCTCGCGGTGGACCCTATACACGAAGATGCGTTTCGCAATATCGCCGCGCGCGAGCGATGCCCGTTTGCCGTTGTCGGCGCCGCCACAGAAACAGACGAGCTCGTCGTTACCGACCGACTCTTTGGTACACCGACGTCATCCTGGATGAAGATGTCCACGTTATTCGGCAAGGCCCCGCGCATGGCGCGCAGCGATGCCGCCCGCGTGCCAGAGCGCGTCCCGTTCGACGCGACGCTCGCCTACGTACCTTCCTACAGAACCGCGCCTGCCCGTGCGACTCGTCGAGGCGGTTGCGCGCGTACTGCGTCTGCCAAGTGTCGGGTCCAAAGCGTTCCTGATCACCATCGGGGACCGGAGCATCACAGGCCTCGTCACGCGCGACCAGATGGTCGGCCCGTGGCAGGTGCCCGTCGCGGACGTCGCCGTCACGCGCGCGTCGTACGGATTCGGCCTCCGCGCAGGCGAGGCTATGGCCCTCGGCGAGCGCACGCCCCTCGCGCTCCTCTCTGCACCTGCCTCCGCGCGCATGGCGGTCGCCGAAGCACTCACGAACCTCGCCGCGGCGCGCGTACGTGCGTTCGGGCGCGTCAAGCTCAGCGCGAACTGGATGAGTGCAGCGAGCGTACCCGGCGAAGGCGCCGCGCTTTACGAGGCGGTGCGCGCGGTTGGCATGGAACTCTGTCCGGCGCTCGGCGTGGGCATTCCCGTCGGGAAGGACTCGATGTCCATGGCGATGCGGTGGCGCGACGGGCAGAGCGGCGAAGAGCGCTCTGTGACGGCGCCGCTGTCCCTCATTGTTACGGCGTTTGCTGGTGTGGAGGATGTCGGCGCGACGTGGACACCGCAGCTGCGCACAGACATAGATGGCCCGACAGCACTCGTGTTCTTCGACCTCGCCTGTCGGAAGCAGCGCCTGGGCGGATCGGCGCTCGCGCAGGTTTTCCGGCAAATTGGCGCGGAGGTGCCGGACGTCGAGGACCCACAGCTACTCAAGGCGTTCTTCAATGCGTGTCAGGCAGTCCGGCAGAGCGATCCCCGAGCTCGTGTTGGCGTACCACGATCGTTCAGACGGCGGCCTTTTCACAACGGTGGCAGGAAATGGCGTTTGCAGGTCGTGTGGGCGTGGAACTCAACCTGGATGCACTGCACGGCTTAGAGGGCCCGGTTGAGGTGCTTTTTAACGAAGAGCTCGGTGCGGTCGTACAAGTGCAGCAATCGCGCGTTGCGCGCCTCGTGGAGGTGTTCGTCGCGCACGGTTTCGAGTCCACGTCGATTCACGCCATCGGCAAAGGTTCTGCAAGACCCCAAAGATCAGTCATTCACCGGTCGTACACCAAGGCAACGTCGTATTTTCGAGCACCCGCGCCGTCCTCCAGCAACTCTGGGCAGAAACGTCGTTCCAGATGCAGTCGCTTCGCGACGACCCAGGACTGCGCCGCCGAAGAATTTGCGCTGATCGCGGACGAGACGCACGCAGCGGAGCTCAGGTACGATCTCACATTCACGCCAACCGTGAGCCACCCGCTCTTCCGCCGGCCCAAAGTGGCGATCCTGCGCGAGCAGGGCGTGAACGGGCATGTCGAGATGGCGTGGGCGTTCACGGCTGCCGGGTTCGACGCGGTGGACGTGCACATGTCCGACGTCGTCGGGGGCACGGTTGACCTCGGGGAGTTCCGCGGGCTCGCCGCGTGTGGGGGCTTCTCGTACGGCGACGTGCTCGGCGCAGGGGCGGGGTGGGCGCACGCGGCGCTGCTGCATGGCGGAGCGCGGGCGGCGTTCGCCGCGTTCTTTGCGCGCGACGACACATTCGCGCTGGGCGTGTGCAACGGGTGCCAATTCCTGAGCCACATGCGCGAGGTGATCCCCGGCGCGGAGTGTTGGCCGTATTTCAAGGAGAATCACAGCGGGCGGTTCGAGGCGCGCGTGGTGCGCGTGGAGGTGGTGGACAGCGTCGCGACGCAGGATTCGGTGTTCCTTCGCGGCATGGGTGGCTCGCGGCTTCCGGTGGCGGTTGCCCATGGTGAGGGTCGCGCAGCGTTCGTCCCGGGCGCACGGGAAGCCTTCTCTTCTCAGGGCCTTGAAGCAGTGCGCTACGTGGACTGGGGCGGGTAAGCCAACAGAAGTATATCCTCTTAACCCAAACGGGAGCCCGGGCGGGCTGACGGGTGTGCAGACGGACGAGCGGACGTGTTCTCGCGCTGATGCCTCATCCTGAACGGGTCGTCACGTTGGAGAGCAATAGTTGGTATCCTCCCGATATGAAGGCGACGTGGGGCGGTGTGGGGCCTTGGTTCCGGCTATTCCAGAATGCCCGGCATGTGGTGTGGTTGAAACATGAATTCCATCTGTTGTAGTTAGACCAAAAGACAAATGACATCACACAGCTCCATCAATGGTGACAAGCTCGTGAAATATGTGTTTGCTTTTTGCGAGACGCGTCATTGAGTGCGTCACTCGCCGCCGCCAGGAGCTCTCTGTCTTTGCCGTATAAAAGGTGGGGGGTTTGCGTGCACTGATTCTCAACACCTCTCTTTCACCTTCTTTCAATCTCTTACAATAAACACTCTCGAAACATGTCCGCGAACAACAACAACGAGCCTTCGTACGCGTTCTCCTCTGTGCTAATACGCGCTTCTCTGACGTCTCGTCACATGATACAGCAAAACTTCTGGCCAGCTCCACTCGGCTAAGGGTACTCTCGTCGAGACGATTGGCGAATTGACCGGTAGCAAGCCATGGACGGAGTCTGGCAAGCAGGAGCACACCGCCGGCGAAACTGAGTACAAAGCTGCGCAGGCCAAAGGCTACACCGAAGGCACATTCGACCGCATTGGCGGGAAGAAGGACGCCGTTGTCGGCGCTGTCACTGGTGACAGTTCACAGGAGGCGTCTGGTTAGTTCACCATTTGCCTTGTCCGATTCATGCGCGTGTTAACACAGACTGTAGGGAACGCCAAGCAAGAGAAGGGGCAGGCTCAGCAGGAGGTTAACCGCCCCAGTGTTTGAATTTGGACATCGTAAACCAATAATGGACATTGTAAACCAATAATTATGTAAATAATTATGTTTGGCGTTAAATGTGGCGGACGGAAATTACCGAAGTTATGAGAGTGTTCTGGTCTGACGCGGCTGGCTCTGCCCGCGCTGCGATCATCTTCGCCGTGTCTACGCTTTGTTGTCCTCCACCACCACTATGACTACCGTCTCCCCTTTTGCCCGTAGTAGCGCTTTCGATGAGCCTCGTCTCCAAGGTCGTGAGCAAACCGTGCGTATCAAGATCCGGACCAGGTCTCGCCTATCCAGCTCACAGTTTCCAGTTAGATTGAGGAAATGTACAGCGTTCCCGAGAGTTTCCTAGAGATAGAAGTGCGCAATCCCCAGACGCATGGTGCCTATTGGTCTACTGTCGCGTTTATCCCACCCACTTTTACAAAACAAAACATCCAGGTTTCGGTCGTAAGATGTACACAGATTATGAGATAATATGCAAGGTGCGTCTCGTCATCCTAGATACCTCCAATGTTTCCTTACGAGTCTTCCCTACACCAAACTTATATTTCAGACGAACATCCCTGCCT
Source organism: Lactarius deliciosus (assembly GCA_021525775.1). Classification (NCBI taxonomy): domain Eukaryota; kingdom Fungi; phylum Basidiomycota; class Agaricomycetes; order Russulales; family Russulaceae; genus Lactarius; species Lactarius deliciosus. The sequence goes on from JAKELK010000086.1 coordinate 110,612, forward strand.
TCAAGCTACGCCACTCGCTCGTGCGCCGACGCTATTCGGACTTTGAGGCCTTCCGTGACATCCTCGAGCACGAGTCGACCCGCGTGAACATCCCGCCGCTTCCGGGCAAGGTCTTCACGAACCGCTTCTCAGATGAGGTCATCGAGACCCGACGGGAGGGCCTCGAGCGCTTCCTCAGCGTCGTGGCTGGCCACCCGCTGCTCCAGGTGCGTTTGGCTCAATTGGTCCTCTCCTCCCACGTCTGTCAAAAGCTGATTCCTTCGCGGAATAGACGGGCAGCAAGGTCCTGTGCGCATTCTTGCAGGACCCGGATTGGGACAAGGCGCAATGGGCGTGAGGAGCTACTGTCGGTGATGACGAGAGGTGGCGTGATGGATGGCCTTGTCGGCATGCTTGTATATTCCCTGTCCCGGCGTGCTGTCTTTTTTCCCTCTCTTTTCTTTATCTTTTCTGGCTCTTGGAGTATAAGTGTACCTGATTCAGCCAACATGTTCTCATGCTCTCTCCTTTGTCGTTATATCCATGCTATGCCTTCAACTCTTCTTTTATGCTTACTAAGAGAACGGATCATACCTCCCGGCCTTCCCGGATCCGCGGACCAGAGAGTAACTCCACCACGTGAAAGCAGGAACACCGCAGACAACCAACCATCCACGTCAGCGAAAGGTTCACTTCGCAGCCTTTCAAAAAGAACAAAATATATATAAGGAACAGCAGAAAAGAGCCGCTTGAAAGATACGAATACAGTAGCCGAAAAGGCTCGAAACGCGCGGACTCTGGGCGCTGCGGATTGGTCCTGGTCCCGACAACTGCTTTGTCCACGCATATATGCGCCGCAGTGGCTAGCGGTGGGTCGGATTATGTATAGCCCGCGTGAATTTCGAATCTCCTCTCTTGGGTTGGTCCGCATGGCCACTATACCGCGATCGACTCAACTACGGTGCCATTCCACACCAACACCACTACCGTTCAGACCAACTAACTCATTAGAACGCCATCTATGATTCCTAAACACGATTCCAAAAAGAACAAGATTCCTAATTCATAGAGCATCGGGTTGTTGCTTGCCCTTCCCGTGTGTAAAATAAATGCGATAGATTATCTGGCAGCAGGCGTCCGAGGAGGTTGAAAGTTGAACGAGAAGAGACGTGATTAAGTTGCGGAAGTCATGTTCGTTGTCTTGGTCCCGAAAGTCAAGTAGACATATGCTAAGGAAGCCCGACCGGCATCGCGCAACGAAATGTCGTGGTTTACAATCACAGAGCGTCAGTGACTATGAGTTCCTGTCGTTGACCATGATAGCTGAAAACGACGAACCAAAGGACGCACTTCCCCGACCCCGCTGAAATCGAAGACCATGGGGTTTTGAGCAGTAAAAGATAAGAGGAGCTTACGGTTTCCGTGGATCCACAGGAGAGATACGATCGACACCCAGTCCTCGAATATCGCACTTTTAAAGAACCACGCAGCCGTTCCTTCATAATGGGCCTTGCACGTGGGATCAACTGCGAGTAGATAACCATGCCCTTGACGTGCTGCAGTGGTTTGTGCGTAACGTGGTCAATTTCGTCCATCAGCGCTTCAGCGTCAAGTTCAGCGCTCAGCATACCAACAGCGTACAGGGAAGGGACAGTCTAAATGATCCAAATACGGAGCAGGACAAAGAAGACTCACAGATAACAGCGCCGACCACATGTGTATGGACCGGCTGGCCGGAGATGAGGCCGAGCCACGTCTCGAAAAACGCGGGCAGAATGATTACACCGTCCAGGCCAGCCAGCAACGCACCGTGCATGTCAATGTGACTCTCCTCTGGGGTGCGGTGGACCCAGCTCCAAATCGCGTACTGCACGACGTACAGCAGCACGAGGCCGGCACCTCCCACCAGCCCGAAGAGGAAAGGGACTGGTCGTCAGTACTGCGTCAGTATGCATCAGTACAGAGAAAGCCAGGTGGCATTACATCATCACCTTAGGTGCCATACTCGAACTGTGGTTATGCATGAACAGATACGTGAGCATGCCTCCTGTTATGGACACGCTGGCTGAATAACGCGCAGTTGAGTGAAGCGCACCTGGGGGGAGGGGAAGAGGCACGAACTGATGCCAAATTGTAGCAGGCGATGGTGCAGCAGGAACACCCTGGGACTTCGGGCCGCATTTGCATATCGGGTCATGAGCGCGCCAGACGGTAACACGGGCAAGAAACCCAAGAAACCCACGATACAGAGCGCACCGTGCACGAAACTCGCAAAACTGCCGCCGCCACCCTGTCATCGTCACTTTCACCCTCATCTTCGGCTTTCTCGTAGTCGTGGACATCAATCATCTTCGTCTTTGGAATGGGAATGTCCGGGGATGAGGGAGGACTGGGACTGGTGGCTTGGCGGGGATGGTAGGGATGTACGTCGGGTTGAGCATGCCGCGGCCAATTTTGTGGTGTGTTGATATGGGAGCATCCGAGTCCACCGATCCCGGTGTGCGGTTGAATGCCCAAATGTTGTTCTACATCCCGTCCGGCGGGGTCTGCACGAAACGTTAAGTACAAAAAGCCGCGCATATATGTACAGTACTTACGTTCCGCATGAACGCTATTTGGGGGTTCTCCATGGTGACCTGCACAGAATGTAATGAAGAAACGGAAACAATCTAGGGGAGCACGTACATAGGTATCGGTGAGTGAGAGCTTAGCAGCGAATGGAGGGTGCGGATCCGGCGTCGGCATGACTTCGTACAACGCCTTGAGCTGCAAGAGCGCCACGGAGTTATACTCGCCGTCTGCGCCGCGCGAGGGCCACACGACCACCATGGGACTGTCGCCCATGTTACGCCCGAAGCCGCTAACGTGCGTTGGCTGGACGTCAGCGCGACGGGGGGAGGTCGGGTGTAAACGTACATGGCCATCCAGCCTAGCTTCTGGTTGCCCGTGGTGCACAAGATATCCGGCGCGCGAGTCAATAAACCTCGCAGGCGTGTGAGAATAGACCACGTACATCGCGCTGTGCTGCCGCCCATGCTACATCCGATACACATCGCCTATCAAAGCCATACGGTCTCACCTCCCGTTCGAGGAAACAAAAACCTCACGCACATCGCTGCATATCGTGTCGTGGGCGGAACCAGTCGACTGCCTTATTTCCTGCACCGACTGGAGCTGTTGAGAAATTATGCAGCACGCAGGTTCATAAAAGGTGCACTGAGTCAGAGTTGGAGGAGCCGCTCTGATGGTGGCGGGGAAAGGAAGAGGCAGCAAGAATTTCGTCATCGAATCGCAACGGAGTATTCATATCGAAGAGCGCAGGGGGTGGATACGTCTGCGCTCTCACAGACAGACAGTGCGCTTAAACTTAGAACACAGCGCTGGTCACGTAACGTCATAAATTCGGTCGAGAGTTCTCGGTCATTCGACTAGTAAAACTAACTTCGCCCTGCTATCAGGTTCCCTCTCCCCGTATCCTCTCGAGTAGAGAATGTGGATGCGACCGCGAGCATGCGGCGCCCTTGATACTGATCCCAACCAAAATGTCTGGTATCTCTGCAGGCGTCGGCAGATCCGAGCGCTGCTGCTGCTGCCCCAGGTGGGGACTTTCCTTGTCGGCCACCGCTCACAGGTGGATGGCATTGATGTCCCATCCGCAGTAACAATGATGGTTTGTCCTCGTCTGCCACTTTCAGACGCTTCATTGTCGTTGTCGTCGATGACTGCTGCTGTCGGTCGCCATCGTCTGCTGCTTCCACTGGAGTTGACGCGCCCGAGTACATGGACTGCTGAGGGGATGAAGATGAGGTGATATCCTTGGAGTGATGTCGTTGATACACATGTTGCCCCCAGATGGACAGTTTCTGAGTTCCGTATTGCTCTTGAGGTGCGCCCGGCTCTTGACCCCCTGCTTTCCGCTTACTTGGAGGAGGTGCGTCGACAAATTCTTTGGTGTTGGGAGGTGGTGATGGTGATGGCGGCGGTTTTGTAAGAAGTGGGTGGCAGGTCGGTGTCTAATTTAGTGTGCCAAAAGAGGGCAAGGACAGAAGAGAAGAGCTTGAAGGCAAAACCAACTGAGATCCGCTACCCATTTCGACTCGGGACACTCTCATTCATCAGCTAGATGAGAGATCTGGCTCGAAACCGAGACGAGAGGTGCTGAAATGGTCTAGTTGGTTTGCCGTTCCTTCCTCTGGGCGCGGGAAAGAACGAAAAAAAGATAAAGATCACGTCTGTCAATCTTCCCGCAAGGTCACGGCCCACCAACTTGCTGGCATGTGTGTAATAGAATCTTGCACGACCCCCACGCTTGCACGTCTGATGGGGTTACTTGGATGAAAAGCTGCTTGGGGTGAGCAGGGTAAGTCGTAGTAGTCGCGGTAGACGCACGGGAGGGATTATGGTCAGCGCGTCCACGAGCTGCCGTCCCATCGACGCGAGCTTGCTCGACCCTGGGCTCTTCCGGTGACCACGCGGCGCAAGGGCACCAGCTAGACGAGCGACGAAGAACGCGCGCGAGTCCTGGGGCAGCCTCCCGAGCGTCATTTTTCGCATGAGAGAGGACGTGCAGTAGAAGCGCAGGAGCTGCGCCAGATCCGCCGCGCCTTTTGCGTGGCACAGAAGGTCCGACAGGTCGAGGTATCCGCGGCACTGCTGCGGGCTCGACGGGGTCCGCCCGGGCGTGAGGTCCTCCCAGGGCGCCTCGGCGGCGCGCGTGAGCAGTAGGAGGACCAGCTCGTTCCCTCGTTGAACGAGGGCAGGAAGACGAGAATGTCCTCGACGATCTTCGCCGCGTCTGCCGCGGAGGATTTGGATACTGCCTCCAACAGCATCAGTGCGCAGAAGCATGGAAGGTGAGATCGCACCAAGTACCTTGATGAGGGTATCGATCAGCGCATCATCTTGCTCGGTAGCACCGTCTTTGGCCCTGCAGCTGCGCGCGGAGGGGCTTCCGGGGGTTTGTCCGGGGGTCCTGTGCAAGGAACGCGACGACGAGCGCCTGGAGGCGCTCGTGGATGGTCTTGTCTTCATCTTCCATGGGGTCGTCCGGGGGCACGACTTGGTCGCAGAGGACGCCAAGGGTGACCTTGGAGTCAAGCTCGAGGTGTTGTACGAGCACCATCTTGATCACCGCGATCTCCTCTGGTTCGTCTGTAAAGGTGATAAAACCATCGACAACATTAAAAACGTACAGCAGGGACAAAAGAAGACCAGGTGGGAACGCACCGCTCTGTAACTTAGCAATTGCACCAAGACGCCCACGTTCCGCTCCAACCATCTAGGCTGCTCCTCGGACATACAAACGACAGCCATATGCCTCTTGATTCATATCCGTAATATATAATAAAAGAGTCAGCTGATGGACGGTGCATTATGTTGCCATCACGACGCACATTGAGGTCCTGATCAGAGGTCATACACGGCATTACAGCGGTTTTCATAACACTTGTCACCTCACGACCACTTTATGGATACAGGCGGGGTTTGAATGGGCACGTTGGTGACGATGCCGGATTTCTTTCATAATCATAGTAATTAATAAATGTATTTATCTTATCGGGTTTGAAAATTATTTATGGGTTACAGAGGTTGGAGAGAGATGGGCCGAGCCCGGAATGATCGCGATGGCGAGGGCCAGTGCGATTACGAACGGACGAGGGCGAGAGCGGGAACGGGAACGGGGAAGACGAGACGAAACGAGAGAAGATGCCGTCCATAACGGCGAGACGACGAGGTCCTTCGAGTGCCCGAGTGGGGCCTGACTTCCGGGACGAACGCGCACGCACAGCGAGAAGAGGGATACACAACGATGTCATTAACAAGCCAAGAACACGATCTCTTATACGAGTGGAACTGTAGCTACCCCAGACAAGTACGTAGGAATGGAGGTAAGGTAGAGGGTGAGGTGGCATAGGGGAAACGAACAATGAGACGCGGATGGAGACGAGATGAAACGGAAACGAGGCAGTCAAGTACGAAGGGCAGAGACAGGTAGCGAAAGAACACCCAGGGTCATCAACGAGATAGTGACCGAGACTGATGAGGCGAACGACGGCGCGCAGACTGAGACAAAAGATTTAGTACAACAGAAAGATGAGAAGTCCCACTCCCTTGCCAGAGACAAAGAGGGGGCGTGGACGAGGTGGTCGACCCTCGCTGACAGCTTCAAAGGGGACGGGTACTGAGAGGCGATGGATAAAGGAGGCACGAGGCGCAGGGACGCGCGGCCTGTCGTTGAGTGCCTACGGGCCATTGGCGAGGCGGTTGGCGTCGGTGTCCATGGCGACGTGAGGCGAGGGTGAGCAATGGCGAAGAAATAATGAGCGGGAGAGAGAGGGTGTGTGTGTGTATATGTGTGTATGAGGAGAGAGGGAGAGGGAGAGAGGGAAGGCGAAGGCGATAATGAGTGTTGGTTCGACGCCGTGGGAACTCAAGACCAAAATGACAGTAAGCCACGCGATGCCGAACCGAGGTCGAAAATACATGATTTCACAAGCGATTTCGGGCCCAGAGCCAGAGGTATCCTTAGATCGGGGAGCCTCCGGTGATGATCACAAGTGAGGCCTAGTGAGGACTGGAGAGAAAAAGGAGGAGATGGCGGGTTAGCAGGCTCATTGGTGGGTTTCCTGGAGACCCGCACCCAAGCCCGCACCGAGGTCTAGGGATGCCGGGGTCCGGTCCAGATTGGGGTTCGGACCCGAACCGCACCGGACCGCACCCGAGGTCCGGTTCAGGTTCGGGTCCGGTTCACCTTCCGGCTAGAGGGTCCGGTTCGGGGTTCACCTTGACCAAAATTCTTGCGAACCCGGTCCGGACCGGACTGCACCTCGAACCGCTGGCCTTGCAGTAGTGCCAGTTACCAAAGATCTTTTACAGAGAATATGTTTATTGTATGATGAAAGATCTACTAGCTACTACAGGGCTAGCTATCTACCTGTTCCATCCCTTTGTCGTCGTCGCCGCTATCGCCACGCAGCAACCGTCGTTGTCGTCATCGTCGCTATTGTCGCGCTGCACTGTACTGTCGTCGTCGCTATCGCCGCGCTGCACCGTTGTCGTCGTCGTCACCGTTGCCGTCGTCGCTGCGGTTGCCATACGGTCGTCCCTATCGTCGTTGCTGTCGCTGCACGGTCGTCCCCATCATCGTCACTGCTGTCACCGCGTCGCTGTCACGGCACCACCCCACCCTTGTCGGTGTCACGATGTCGTGGTGCCGTCGTCGCATTACCGTTATTGCTTTAACGTCACCGCCTCCGACTCATCATTATGGCCGTCGCCACGTCACCTCACCGTGATCGCTTGCGGCCTGCGTTGGCGCACGGTACTGCAGCAGGTGTGTTGTTTTGATGGGGGCGCAGGGCGCGGAGGGGCAGTGGCGTGGGCGGGGGACCACGCGGGGCAGCGCAACGACGGCGGGTAGAAGCTGTGGTAAATGTCAGCGCGTCATAGATTGACAATACTCATCTATTTGGGGTCTGTGAGGGGTGGCACAGTTGTTGATGCATGTTGATGTCTTACACCTGTGGCAGGCGCACGCTGGGTTGTGTAACAGCAGCTGCTCATTAGTGGGGGTGCAAGGGGCGGACGGGTTCGGACTTATGACGACGTACCAACGACTGGGGCGGGACGGTAGCAGCAAGGGCGGTGTGGCCCGTTTATGAACCGTTAACAAGTAACTTAGAGGGGGTTGTCGAGGTTGTTGAACGAAGCCTAGAATGTGGAAACGCTTCCCACGTCCACGCAGCACTGCCCACGCCGAACGTGACTCACTGTAGTTTTTTTATTTATTATTTTCAAGTTAATTTACCACGCCACTCTTAGTTCAAGTCTACCTCTTCACTCCCTTTCCCTGCTGTAGCAAGTCACGATCCGCACAGCACCGGAGGCCACACTTCCACGCAGAGGTGAAGACGACGGGCTACGTCAGGCACCTTCTTTGGTGCCGTCGTGCTCGCCGTCTCGCTGCTGTGGAACGTGGGATGATGATGACGCCGATCCCGACGATCCCGACTCGGCCGAGTATTATCCTGTTGGGAGTACTTCCTCTCCTCCGTCTCCAAGCCCTCGCCAACACCCTCGTCACAAGTTTCCTCGGACTCTAATTTAATCGCCTCTCGTTCATCGTCTTCCTCGATTTTGAGCTTTTCGGTGAGAGATTCGCATCGACCCTAAATTTGTTATAGGGTGCTGACATCATACAGACCACATACAGTTCGGCCACGTCGAGAACTACTTCAACAAGCTCAACGAGTTCGACCAGCTCTTCGCCCACGACGACCAGCTCATCTACTCCCACCTCGTCTTCCTGGCTCTTCCAACCCGACTACCCCGGTTTCAACATCTGACAAAGCCGTCGTCCACCACCGGTAACTCAGTGACTTCGGTCGATTCGGTAATCATGCCAATGCGGGGTGGCAATGTCAGGGACGAAGGCGACCGGTGCAACGACGACCCGACCACGACCGCGACTGCGATGACGCAAGGAGACGACCATGAAGAAGACGACCCCGACACGACGACAGTGACGACGACGACGACCACGACCACGACCACGACGACAATGTGGCGACGATTCGACCGCGAGCGGCGACCACGATGCGGAAGGAGGGACGACAAGCCTACATCAAACAAGTAAGCCGACTTGGACTCGCTGCAACCCGACCTCTGACTCACGTCTCCTCGTGCAGCTCGAGCGTACCGTGCTCGCGCTCTCTCCAGGACAGGTCGTTGCGCTGCCACCACCGACTCTGCACATCCGCGAGCTCGATCAAGAAATTCCAAGCTGCTCTGCGAGGACGACGAACTGCGGCAGCGACGGTAGATGAGCACTCCTCTCTCACCTCGTACGCGCGCGTGCACACACACATTCTCTGCTTATGAGTTTCACGCGGGTGCGGGTGCAGGTAGATAGCTGTAGGCGTTCTGTAATATTATTTTTAGAATTTTAGAATGTTTTTTAGAAATTTTGCGAGGGTTCGGGGTTCGGGTCCGGGTTCGGCCACGTCTGAGCCCCGAACCGCACCTGAACCGCACCGGACCTCTAAGAGGTTCGAGGTTCGGCATGAGAGCCCGAACCGGACCTGGGTCCGGTTCGGGGTTCATAAAAAAGGGTCTCCGAACCGGACCGCACCGGACCGCGGCAACCCTACCGAGGTCAGTGGTGAATACCTAGGACGACATGCACACCAATGAAAACATCTTTTAGCTGCTCATGTTGCATTCAAGGGGGGTTGTGATAATAATTTAGTCAGTTTTGCAGCTGTGATTTGGCTTGCAGCACAAGGGGGTGGAGGGCACGGTGATTTGGAGATGCAGCAAGTGGACCTTGTGGCACAGTGCCGAGCATAGCAACGCAGATAACTATTCCATAACCCTATTCTTTCGAGATAACTATTCTATAACCCTAATTCTGTATGGTAGCCCAATTTCTCGAGAATTTTCCTGTCGACTTAACTACGAACCCCGCTCTTGAGTTTTGAATGTCCGTGTATCTGCTAAAAAAGGCAGGTGACAGGTGTTATGAATACCGCTGTAATAGCGTCTTTCTCGAGATCTGGGAACACCTTGGAAAACTTGGTGATATTGGCGACCATGTATCTGCGACGAATGGTGGGAATGGGCGGGCTTTATCGCGCAAGTTTTCTCTGCTCGGCGGACGTGAACGGGAGTCGGCGGTGTTTGTTTCGCCAAACAAGACCGTGAGATGCAAGTACTGTACCGACGACCAAAGCTAGTACAACACCTTCCAGTTACCAAAGCGCACTAGCCGGTACGAATCCCTCATCTGCACGGCTGACTTCGTAACTCGGTATCACCGACGCCCTATCCCACTCAACCCACTCCAAGTCAGCGACCTATTCTCCGTTCATTTCGTAGAATCAGCTCTCTGCCATCCAAGTTACCGACAGTCCATTGCAATCGGCGATGCGTCCGACCATCCCTATCCATCCCCTCGCCTGCAAGAACGTCCTCGTCGTCACCGCCTTCACTACACCAGATGGGACAGCAGCACCGACTGACGACGACCCTGAACTAGCGCAGCCTAGGCAGTGGACACCCCCCTTTATTTGCGTATCTCTTCCTTCATGCTCATGCTGACACACGTCTCTACCTCTACCTGTGGGCCCCAGCATGGGCCCAGGCAGCGCGTGTCAGACTCGCAGGGCCCCGCAGTCATACTCGCTTGGGTCCACCAATTTCCTCGCGTCGTCACCGTCTACGTCCTCCATGCCTGACCACATTCGGCATGTCGCCTCTTCCTCCCTCCCTTTCTCCCTGACATTGCCGCCACCTATCTTCCCAAAGACCAATCCCCCATCCCCTCAAGATTCGTTGCTCAATGTGAGCACGACAATCTGCTGCACCGCAGCTCACCTCTGTCTCGAAGGGCCGCGCGTAACCGGCGACGTCAGACACTCCTTGCGATGGGACCTGATAACGACTCAATAGGGTCCATTTACACCAGCTAACTAGTGCTAGTAGAAAATACAGAAGCAGGTGAGTAGATTCCAAGTCTACCTACTCGAATATCGGCCTCCGAACCCGGCCGCATCACCAACCCCTCGCCTGTCGCCTCCGAGTCTAACCGCCTCTCCCCTTCTCGCACGGTGTGTCGAAGACGACTCGGCAACCTGCTCACTGGCACGAAGAGTCAGCTGAGGGCGCGTCGTCGTTGCCCTCTGTCCGCGTGACCGCTCTTTTGGCTTGCTCCCGTCTCTCTCCCACCCTCTCCCTCGCTATCGGGGATGATGGAGAAGGGCCTGATAGTGCTCAAGGTTGGGACGATTCCTGATAGATGAGATGGACGGTCGACCGCAGGGATGGACACCAAATTTGATTCAGACTAGATAGACTCTACCCTTGTACCGACATGTGCATACACAGTACTGTCTATAAAAGAGCTACGAGTAAACTATCCATGATATGTTGAGGTCTGGATCAATAGACAAAAGTGGTTACGTAGATGTATCGCAACCAAAGAGTGCGCCCTCCTTTTCCAGCCCCCTTCTGTTTGCCTGCTAGACCCTTGACAGCTGTGGGAACATTCCGGCGTGAGTCCAAAGTTGCGTTATCCTGTACACCTCGTGGTCACCTAGACGCTCGAACCGCACCCTCACAGTGGCCATTTTTCCGCAGGGAATCACGTCCCCAAAAAGGAAGGTGCCAAGAAAGTCACGTTTTCCCTGTCATCACAAAACGGGCATCCCCGAACAACATTCGAGCCCAGTTTGTTTTACTCTTAGTAAGCGCAAATAAAACACATACTTTTTATAAAGACGTATTTCCTTAATTGTACACATTGTCTTTGGTCAGCATCATATGTTTTTTAAATGTTCAAGCAACTTAACAAAACAATAAATATATTCTTATTATCTAATTAAGCTACATCTATTTTTTACCAAGTCGTACTATGGCACGCGAAAACGGGAGGGCGCGAACGCAGGGAGACCGCGCGCCCTCCTGTGCGACGCGTGGGGAGGCGGCGGCGGTTCGCCCTCGTGCGCCCCTTTCCACGCGAACAGGCTGCGCGGGAAGGGGACTGTGGCGCCTTCCCCTGTCCGCGCCGCCCCATGGCGGCTTGCTCTCGCACGACCCCATTCCGTGCAAACGGGGTGGCGCAGACATGGGGGAAGGGTAAGGGCCGAAGGGGGACGGGGAGCGGTGTGCCCTCGTGCGCCCCTTCCGCGCGAACGGGGTGGCGCAGGGACGGGAGAGGGGGGCGGTGTGCCGTGCACCCCTTCCACGCGAACGGAGTGACGCGGACAAGAGGGGAAGGGAGAGGCCGGAAGCGAAGCGAAGAAGAGGGGCGGTGCGCGTCGTGCGCCCCTCATCCGGGCGAATAGGGGAAGGGTGGGACCGGGGGCGACGTGCTGTGCTCGCTCCCTTTCCGCGTGACGGGGGGCGGCGTACCCTTGTGCGCACTCATTCCGCGCGAATGGGAAGGGGGCCGGTGAGAGAAGAAGGGGGCACCGACGTGCCCTCGTGCGCACCCCTTCTGTGCGAATGCGGCGCGAACAGGGAACAGGAGGGGGCAGAGGAGACGGGGAGACGGACGGCGTGCCATAGTGCGCCCCTTTCCACGCGAACGGGGCGGCGGATAAGGGGAAGGGAGGCCGGGGGGGATGGGGAGAAGGGGCCGCGGCGTGCCCTCGCATGCACCCCTTCCACGCGAATGGGACGGCAGGGACATGGGGGAAGTGCCGGCGTGCCTTCGTGCGCTCGCTTTCCGTGCAGACGAGGCGGATGTGGAGGAGGAGGGGCAGTATACCCGCGTGCGCCCCCCCCCCTTTCTACGCGTGGAGGGGTGGCGGTCAGTGCGGGGGAAGGGGAAGGGGGACTTACCCTCGTGAGCCCCTCTCTAGACACGAACGGGGCAGCGCGCGATGCAGGGGAAGGGGGCGTCAGCCTGCTCTCTTGTGTCCCCTTTTTGACGCAAATGGGGCGGGCGAGGGGGCCAGGAGGAGATGAGGGAGGGGGTGGGCGTCCTACACAACAGGAAGGGGAGCGGGAAGGGTCCAGTCCAGACCCCGTGGCGGAAGCAAAACGTGCCTGCCACGTACGCATACGTGGCAGGCACGTTTTGCGTAGGACGCCCCCTCCTACCCTCCTGCCCCCCTCGCCCACCTCATTCGTGTCGAAACGGGGACGCAAGAGGGCAGGCTGACGCCCTTCCCCTTCCCATGCATTGCGCGCAAAATGAGGGTGCACAAGGGTGAGTCACCCTCCCCTTCCCCGCATTGACTGCCGCCCCGAGAGCACGCCGATAGGAAGCGCACAAGGGTGAGTTGCCCACCCTTCCCCCTTCCGCCGCCGCCGCCCCTTCGCGCGCAGAAAGGGGGGGGGCGCACGAGGGCATGCTGCCCCCCCTTCTCTTCCCCTCCCTCACATCTGCGCCGCCTCGTCTGCGCGGAATGAGCGCGAAAGCACGCACCCCCCCTCCCTTTACCCCCTGTTCGTGCCGCCCCATTCGCGCGGAAAGAGGGCGCACGACGGCACACCGCCACCCTCTCCCTGTCACCCCCGGCACTCCCTTTCCCAGTTCGCGCCGGAAGGGGTGCACGACGGCACGCTGCTGCCCTTCCTCTCCCTGTCGCCCCCGGACCCTCCCTTTCACCCTGTCCGCGCCGCCCCGTTCGCGCGGATGGGGGGGGGCACAACGACACGCCGCTCCCCGTCCCCTCGGCCCTTACTCTTCCCCCATGTCTGCGCCACCCCGTTCGCGCGGAAGGAGGGCACACGAAGGCACGCCTCCGCCGCCCCTCTCTCCGTCACCCCCGGCTCCTTCCTTTCCCCTCATCCCGCGCCGCCCCGTTCGCGCGGAAGGGGTGCACGGCACACCGCCCCCCTCTCCCGTCCCCGCGCCACCCCGTTTGCGCGGAAGGGGCGCACGAGGGCACACCGCTCCCCGTCCCCCTTCGGCCCTTACCCTTCCCCCATGTCCGCGCCACCCCGTTCGCACGGAATGGGGTCGTGCGAGAGCAAGCCGCCATGGGGCGGCGCGGACAGGGGAAGGCGCCACAGTCCCCTTCCCGCGCAGCCTGTTCGCGTGGAAAGGGGCGCACGAGGGCGAACCGCCGCCGCCTCCCCACGCGTCGCACAGGAGGGCGCGCGGTCTCCCTGCGTTCGCGCCCTCCCGTTTTCGCGCGCCATAGTACGACTTGGTAAAAAATAGATGTAGCTTAATTAGATAATAAGAATATATTTATTGTTTTGTTAAGTTGCTTGAACATTTAAAAAACATATGACGCTGACCAAAGACAATGTGTACAATTAAGGAAATACGTCTTTATAAAAAGTATGTGTTTTATTTGCGCTTACTAAGAGTAAAACAAACTGGGCTCGAATGTTGTTCGGGGATGCCCGTTTTGTGATGACAGGGAAAACGTGACTTTCTTGGCACCTTCCTTTTTGGGGACGTGATTCCCTGCGGAAAAATGGCCACTCACCCTCACTCTATCCCACATCACAATAACCTCCAGAACACTCTTCTACCCAGTATGGCTGCCGCACAACATTTGGAGCACGGGCAAATATCTTCAAATTCGTGCGTAGATGGCTACTATCCCGTGCTTACTTGATACTAACCCACCACTCCAGCCGTCGTCCCTCACCATCGCGAAATCCAGGAGGAGGGTGCGTCAATCCCCTTTCCTGTCTTCCGATACTCGGTCAGGAACTGCCCTTGGACAGCCCTCGACACGCCGAGCCGCAGGAAGGCCCATCCCAGCTCAGTGTTGACGTGACCGGTATGCACTCGAATCCTGACCCGTTGATTCCCCGATAGTATTTTAATTTCTTCTTTAGTCCTCCGGGCAGAAAACGTTCCTCGTCTCAAGAATGTCTTTGGCCTAAAGTTCTTTGTTACTGTCGCCAGTCAGGCGATAGAAAAGAAGACGCCGAGTGTTCCGGCGAAGAGGCGTACCGCGAGGTGGGGCGAGAGTCTTGGTGCATTGTGAGCCATCCAAGTCCCTCTTTGGATGTCTTCAACTGAGAGTTCTGTTCAGCATTCTACAACCGTCTACACCTCTTATACTGCGCCTTTATGTGGAGCGGTTCGCACGTCGAGACATGCTTATCGGAGCGCATGAGATGATACCTGTCGAATCCCAAATCGGTTCGTTTCTCATTAGAAACCTCGCTTGTTCGACCACCTAACATCTCGCGTGATAGACACACCTTTTGTCCTCACCAATGGCGATGGACAGGGTGGAGAGTCGGTTACGCTTTATCTGACAGTCATCGTGTCACCGAACACACCCCCCGACCCGATCTTGCCCATCAACCCCCCCATTATCCAATCAAACACAACCAACGACTCGCCTTCTGGAGAAGCTGAGGTCTCTGTTGCCCAGGAGCCCATGACTCCTACTCGATCCGCCATCGCCACCGACTCCGAAACTCTCTCACCGCCTACCGATCACGCCAGCGAGACGAACACCCTTATCCCGCCAGCGGCCGATCGACGGGGATTGTCACCCGCCGTGAGTGCTCTCGATGGCGCCGACGGAGCTATGGCGACGATGAATCTGTCGAATAAATTGGAAGGTGCCCTTGGGAGGATCAAGTGGGTGATGGATACTGTGAGCCCGGTTGCAGAAGTGCGTTATATCGTTCTTCCTTTTTGTCAATCCTTGACCGAGGCGAATGTCGTGTTCAGCTTCACCCGTATGCGAAGATGGCATTTAGTCTACTTTTTGCGATTCCCAAGGTGATCTGTCTGGGTAATTGTCGGATTGAGATACTTATGTTTATTTGGGTGCTAGACCCTCCTCGAACAAGTTCAACGCGACGACAACATCGGAACCTTACTTGACGCCATGCGCGATGCGTTTGATTTCGCAAACCAGGAAGACCGTTTCAAAGCGATCGGACCTGATTCGAGGCAGGCGCAAATCCTTATGCTCATGTTACAGCATGTCTGTAATTGCTGTGACTTTATTCGGTCATACGCAGAGGATTCGCAGCTATGTACGTAACATTTACCCATTTCAGTGGCCGACGTAAACATGAGGTTTTCAGGGAAGCGAATATTGAAAAATACAGGCAGCCAAGTCGACAAACAGATCGAGGACTTCCGCGCGACCCTTCTCGAACACCGAAAGGCATTCTTGGACGAGGCTAGTATCACGACAGAGATAACCGCACTCCAAATTCTGGACGATGTGGGAATTATTTCGGCCAATGTCGGCATGATTTCGAGTCAGCTCGACGGGATGGCTACTCAGCTGAAGTGGGTGTCTAGCCAAGTTTCAGATGCCGGTACGTTGTTCAATTAGCTTGAACGTTATCGATCTGACGATCGTTATAGAGCTAGACAGAAAAATCGGAGAAATCCCATATGGGACAGGTTCACGATTCACGCCTGGCAAGGGCTGTCTTACGGGGACACGCACGGCGTTTCTGGACTTCATCGGCAATTGGGTGAACGACCCCGCTTCGGAGCGCTGTCTGGTTCTTTTCGGGCAAGCAGGCACGGGAAAGTCATCGATTGCGCACGAGATCGCACGTCGCTTTGACAAGGTCCATCGTCTTACGTCATCGTTCATCTTTTTACGGAAGGAGCAATCCAAACGAGAGGCTTATCACCTGTTCACGACTCTTGCTCGCGATCTCTCCGACCGCTATCCTTCGTTTAAAGCCGCGCTGGGAAGGGTCATAAAGGATAACTCCTCTCTTCGAGCTGGAACCCGTGACTACGGCACCCTGTTCGAATCCCTTATCCTGGAACCTCTTAAGGATCTCCACATCGTTGGCCCTATTCTTGTCGTAATCGATGCCTTGGACGAGAGTGGGGATGTAGCTGGTAAAAACAGTTTACACAAATTTCTTGCCGAAGCCATTTCTAAACTGCCATCAAATTTTCGCGTACTCATCACCTCACGGCCCGAGCACCCCATCGAGTCTGCGTTCGTCGAAGGCGTCAAAATCAAATACATGAATGATATTAAGCTGGCTGCTACGACGAATAACGATATTCTCGCGTTTCTTAGGAGCGAGCTTCCATCAGACGTCAAAGCCTATGGCGACGAGCTGACAAAAAGGGCAGAGGGTTCGTTTCAGTGGGCAGCGGTCGCGTGTGGATACATCTTAGACCCTCCCGAAGTCTTTGGCTTTAGCGGGATAAATTGTATAAATCACCTTTTGAAGCTCACTGCGGATCGCCTTGAACCAAGCCTTGGACAAGACCCATTGGACGAATTATACGGGGAAGTCCTGGAAGGATACTTCACTCACGAGAACTCCCGACTACTTTTTCGCTCAGTTGTGGGACAGCTCATTACCTCATTCGAACCCCTCAGTATCCGCTCCTTGACTGCTCTGCGACACGCCTCCGACCATACCTCCGACGGTAATGCCATCGTTATATTACTTCGTCGCCTAGGCTCGTTGTTGAGTAATGTCAATTCACCCGACGAAAACCTTCCCATCGTTCCTCTCCATACATCATTCCGCGATTTCCTCACAACTAAAGAGAAGAGCGGCAAATTTTCCATCGACCCTCGTGACGCTCACCTTCAATTGGCGCATTCCTGTTTCGATCTACTACTCAAAGAGCTCAAATTCAACATCTGCAATCTTGAAACGTCATATCTCGCCAACAAAGATGTCACGGACATCAGCTCCCGCGTTGATAAACACATCCCACCTGCTCTGTCGTACGCGTGTCGTTTCTGGGACGATCATATGGAACATATTGGTTTCGAAATGGATCTGTTTGGAAAACTTGAAAGCTTGTTCGAGCAGAAACTTCTATTTTGGTTGGAGGCGCTCAGCTTGACAAGCGATATGCGTCTTGCCTCCGCTGCGTGCTTGGCTGCTCAGGTGTGGTTAGCCTCTGATGAAGTCGGTACAGAAGGTGTACGTACAATTGTTGATTCGACAAAGGCGGACAACTAATGGCTACGATATACAGGTTTCTCAGGCGGGTCTAGAGAAATTGAGGTGGTTGGTCAATGATGCGTCTGTATTTATACGGCATTTCGGGATGGCCATGGCAAAGAGTGCTCCACATGTCTATATTTCTGCTCTACCATTTGCGCCGTCTGGTTGTCCTGTCTCTGCACGTTATTCCAGCTCATTTCCTCGAATATTACGCGTGGAACGTGGGCGAATTTCTCACTGGCCATCATCGGAGATGGTGATTCCAGATCCTGGCGGCGTGGTTCTTTCCATTTCGGTCTCATCAGACGGCCAGCGGATCGTCTCAGGCTCGAGCGACGGAACAATTCGTGTGTGGAACGCCAACACTGGAGAGACGGAGGCGGGCCCATTTACCGGTCACACGTCTTCGGTCAGTTCTGTGGCATTCTCGCCAGACGGCCAGCGGATCGTCTCAGGCTCTTGGGATCGAACAATTCGTGTGTGGAACGCCAGCACGGGAGAGACGGAGGCGGGCCCATTTACCGATCACACGGATTCGGTCGAATCTGTGGCATTCTCACCAGACGGCCAGCGGATCGTCTCAGGCTCGATTGATCGAACAATTTGTGTGTGGAACGCCAGCACGGGAGAGATGGAGGCGGGCCCATTTACCGGTCACACGTCTTGGGTCAAATCTGTGGCATTCTCGCCAGACGGCCAGCGGATCGTCTCAGGCTCTTCCGATCGAACAATTTGTGTGTGGAACGCCAGCACGGGAGAGACGGAGTCGGGCCCATTTACCGGTCACACGGATTCGGTCGAATCTGTGGCATTCTCGCCAGACGGCCAGCGGATCGTCTCAGGCTCTTTCGATGGAACAATTCGTGTGTGGAACGCCAGCACGGGAGAGACGGAGTCGGGCCCATTTACCGGTCACACGGATTGGGTCAATTCTGTGGCATTCTCGCCAGACGGCCAGCGGATCGTCTCAGGCTCTTTCGATCTCACAATTCGTGTGTGGAACGCCAGCACGGGAGAGACGGAGGCGGGCCCATTTACCGGTCACACGCATTGGGTCAATTCTGTGGCATTCTCGCCAGACGGCCATCGGATCATCTCAGGCTCGCGCGATCTCACAATTCGTGTGTGGAACGCCAGCACGGGAGAGACGGAGGCGGGCCCATTTACCGGTCACACGAATCGGGTCTTTTCTGTGGCATTCTCGCCAGACGGCCAGCGGATCGCCTCAGGCTCTTCCGATCTCACAATTCGTGTGTGGAACGCCAGCACGGGAGCGACGGAGGTGGCCCCGTTTACCGGTCACACGTCTTCAGTCTTTTCTGTGGCATTCTCGCCAGACGGCCAGCGGATCGTCTCAGGCTCGCACGATGGAACAATTCGTGTGTGGAACGCCAGCACGGGAGAGACAGAGGCGGGCCCATTTACCGGTCACACGTCTTGGGTCAACTCTGTGGCATTCTCGCCAGACGGCCAGCGGATCGTCTCAGGCTCGGACGATCGAACAATTTGTGTGTGGAACGCCAGCACTGGAGAGACGGAGGCGGGCCCATTTACCGGTCACACGGATTCGGTCAATTCTGTGGCATTCTCCCCAGACGGCCAGCGGATCGTCTCAGGCTCGGACGATCTCACAATTCGTGTGTGGAACGCCAGCACGGGAGAGACGGAGGCGGGCCCATTTACCGGTCACACGTCTTCGGTCAATTCTGTGGCATTCTCCCCAGACGGCCAGCGGATCGTCTCAGGCTCTTCCGATCTCACAATTCGTGTGTGGAACGCCAGCACGGGGGAGATGGAGGCGGGCCCATTTACCGGTCACACATCTTGGGTCAATTCTGTGGCATTCTCGCCAGACGGCCAGCGGATCGTCTCAGGCTCTTGGGATCTCACAATTCGTGTGTGGAACGCCAGCACGGGAGAGACGGAGTCGGGCCCATTTACCGGTCACACGAATTCGGTCAAATCTGTGGCATTCTCGCCAGACGGCCAGTGGATCGTCTCGAGCTCGACTGATCGAACAATTCGTATGATGAACGCTACGACAGGAAGTACCGAAACTAAAAGCCACGTCGACTTTACTAACCACTCCGTGATCAATGAGGAGGGATGGATATGCGGTGGTAAAGGCGAACTCCTAATGTGGATCCCGCAAACACATAGAGCAAATCTTCATCGCCCGAGTAATATCTGGGTTGCCGGTGAATATGAAACCCGCCTCGATCTGTCGACTTTCGTACATGGGCAGAGTTGGACTACTTGTATTACCTAGATAAACCGCTACAGTGTCACGTATATTTTCTTTAGGGCGATCTGAACTGCTAATGCGACGTGCTTCAGCTGATAACTTATGTAATTGTTCATTGAGGCAGTACACGCTGATATAGCGCTGATAACTCAGTCACAGGCAAGGTGTCGACGCTTTGCTCACCAAGTAATGTGAGTTCGTCAAGCGGTAAAATCGCCGACACACATATTCAATAACTGGAAAAAGTAATTGATTCATCACGACGCCAGCGGCCGTCTCCCACTGTCCCTCATGTGAACCGATTGACAATGAACATGACCAAAAATGCAATCGCGACAACGACGACGCTCGATATCGTTCAGACACGTCGTTCCGAGTACCTTCCCCCGGTGATCGTGCACCCGCACCCGCACCTGTTTCGCCACCTTCAGGTTCGCACCCACCATCTCCTCCGCGGCGCGCAGCACCCCCTGGTCCGGCCTCAGCGCGCCAGAGGGTGCTCCGCATTCCGCCGCATCTGGCCGCCAGCTCCTTCTGCAGCGCCATGTTATGCTGCAGCAGTGCAGACGCAGACTCCGCGCCGTTCCCCGTGTTGCGCGTGCCGGTCGTGGACGCCGTCCGGTCTGGCGGAAGAAAGGCGCAGGACTCGTCGGCCGGGCTGAGGAGCAGGTCCACGTCCGCCGCCGCCGCAGCGGCTACGAAGGCCTCCGCATCCTCAGTGGTGAGGAGACCTGACGTGATGGGTGAAGGTAGTGCAGGGCGTTGGTCCATTATCGGATCGGGTTTTCGGGTGACAGATGGGGATGGGTACAGTACGGCAAGAAGGAATAGCTCTAGACGCGAAGGCTCAGGAGCGACCTACTATCATAGACTAGGGAAATTGACGAAGAAGGTATTCCAGCATACACATGGAGACGTACCTCATTGGCGGATAACGTATAGGCGCCCAGCCTGTCCAGCAAGCCACCAATGCCCGTAGTGATGGGAAAGTTCGGTTCAGTTCGGTTCTTTGCCTCTTTTGGCTGAACCGAGAACCAGACTGTCGGTTCAGTTCAGGGGATTTGCCGAACCCTGACCAGAACCTCGGTTCAGGGTTCACACGGTCCGGTTCGGGTTCGGGGAGGTCCTGAACCCCGAACCGAACCCTATATCGGGACTTTTGCTTATGTAGTCACATCAATCTTGCCTGGACTGCAAAAAGTGTGTAACGCTTTTGGGGTATAAACAAAGAAATATACTTTATTGATACTATGTACAGTACAGGTGTAGTAAAAGAAGGGGTAGAAATTACTGAGAACTGTGTGCTTGCTCGGGGCTGCATTAGTGTGGGCGCGGTCAGCGGTGTATACAACCAAGCACATGACTTGGAGCCGCACTGTCGCAGCGGTTGTGGTGGTCTTGGTTGTGGTTGTGGTGGTTGGAATCGTGGTGGTTGTGGTGGTACCTTGGGTGCATGTCCCTTGTCGTTGTCACACCACCCTTGCCAAAGCTACTGATGTGGTGGATGTGGACGTCACTCGCAGTCGTGCAGGCCCCCGCGGAGCATGCAGTATCGTATATGGGTTCGTGGTGATCATGGACGCGTCTGTGTCGAAGGGCCAAATCCGCGCGTAGATGCGGCGAAGTCGGGGAGGGAAATGGAGGGGCTACACGAAGCATGCTGGGTTGGGAGGTCACTGATGGTCGGAAACGGTCATGCACGCTTCCGCGCGGCACGAAATTGCGCATAGATGGCTACCTGTGTCGGGAACTCGTCAGGCTTTAGTAGCTAAGGCCGCACACGAATGCGGATCACATCACCCTTTCACCCTTGCCAAAGTCACTGCCATGGTGGATGGGATGTTGCTTACTGTCGTGCAGGCCGCTGCGGAGCGTGAAGTATCGTATATGGGTCCACAGTGACCATGGACATGTCGGCGTTGAAGGGCTAACGCCGCACGTGGGTGCAGCGAGGCCGGGGAGGGAAATGGTGGGCTACATGGAGTCCCACTGGGTTGGGTGGTCAGTGGTGGTCGGAAACGGTCGTGCACGCTTCCGCGCGGCACGAAATTGCGCATAGGTGGCCGTCTGTATCGGGAACGCGTCGTGTTTGAGTCACTAAGGATGCACACGAATGCGACATGCTGGGGAGTGAGTAGAGTGTGCTGTAGTTGGACTGACGCTCACATGGCATGGGTGAGGTCAGTAACGAAGGCCTGGAAAAGGCAATGCAGCTTTGAGTCGTAACAATGGCCTCCACCCAGGTGGGATGGTATTTGACTTCAAGTTGATGGCGGTTGCATATTGAGGAGTGTTGGAACCAGGACTCAGATGGACGTGAGCGCACAATCAGTAAGAGCTAGGAATTGACTTGGAAGAACGCACACATTGCAAAGTCACAATCATGTGGCAACGCCAATGTGAACACCACCGACACAAAATCCCACGCCAAGTCAAGACGCCAGTGGGTTTCAACGAGACAGTGTCGGCCCAACAATCCAAAAAACTTCGAATTCCACATAGGCTGGCAGTAATAGTTCATTTTGGCTCCAGTAATTATATTTTGAGACCCACCAAGGATTTTCGTTCGAACGCGTTCGAACGCGTTCTCTTAGGTTCAGGATTTTGCTGAACTGTGAACGGAACCAATGGTCCAGTTCGGGGCAAATAGCCGAACCGGACCCCTCAATTGGGGTCCGGGCCGGTCCAGTTCGGGTTCGGACCGAAGTTCAGAACCGGACCTTCCCATCACTAAATGCCCGTAAGGCGTTTCCCGAGCTTTCTGCCCATTCAACTAGTCGGTGCTAAAGTCCCTTTGTGAGTTTTGGCTTCGAGAATGTGATTAAGAGCATTCACGCTGAAGGTTGAACGTCGTTGTCGAGCTCCACGTTTGTGACGTTTCAATTTAGTCGTGCTTCAATTGCCGCAAGAAATATGTTGTCTCCTTGCGAGGTAAGGGCCTCACTGAACAAGGGAAGCACCTGTAGCATTCTCTCAGATTTGAGCCTTTCCGTCCGGCTCCGCCCCGTACCTCAGTCGGCCTCGTCGACGGATTTGTTGAGAGGCCGCACAAGGCGGACGAGGTCGTGGACAACCTGTTCTTTGGCTGCCATCTTGGAGATAAATTATGGGACGTAGAAAGACAGAAGAGGATATTTTGGGTGGGAGTAGCTGCGAGTAGGTAACCGTGCCCTTGACCGTGCCACAGCGGTTTGTGCGTAACATGATCACATATGCCCTCTTTCGGACATCATCTTGCAGTAGGCATGATACAGATAAATGGCTTCGGATTAATAAACTAAAACACTCTTAGAGCACACTACACTCGGCACCATGTTCTGTTCTGTCTACAATTTCGTGACTTCCTACTGACCTGTTAACAACTTGGTATGTCACGCACTTTCCCTTGGCGTCCCTCCTTCACAGATCCAAACCGTCGCTGCACCGTCATCACATCAATAGCGTACAGGGAAGTGACGGTCTAAACCATTCAAATGCGGCAATCCATTAGCCCTGCTTTTCCTGGAGCAGGACAAAGGAGACTCACAAATAGCAGCGCCGACCACACGAGTGTATGGACCGGAAGGCCAGGTACTGTATGAGGCCGAGCCACGTCTCGAAAAACGCGGGCAGAATGATTACGCCGCCCACGCCAGCCAGCAACACACCGTGCGCACCAGTGCGACTCTCCTCTGGGATGCGGTGGACCCAGCTCCAAATCGCGCACTGCACCTCCCACCTGCCCGAAGAGGAAAAGGACCGGTCGTCCAGTACGGGGAAAGCCAGGTGGCATTATATCATCATCTTAGGTGCCATACTCGAACTGTGGCTATCCATGAACAGATACGTGAGCGTGCCTCCTGTTATGGACGCGCAGCTGAATAACGCGCAGTTGAGTGAAACGCACCTGGGGGAAGGAGAAGAGGCACGAACCGACTCCAAATTGTAGCAGGCGGTGCAGCAGGAACACCCTGGGACTTCGGGTCGCGTTTGCAGATCGGGCCATGAGCTCGCCAGACGGTAACACGAGTAAGAACCCCACGGTACAGAGCGCGCCCCGCCGATGGGCGTGCGGCTGAATGCCCAAATGATGTTCTACATCCCGTCCGGCGGCGCCTGCGCGAAACGTCAAGAATTAAAAGCCGCGCATATATGTACATTACTTACGCTCTGCGTGAACGCTATTTGGGGGCTCTCCACCGTGACCTGCACAGAATGCAATGAAGAAACGGAAACATGCATATAGGTATTGGTGAGCGAGAGCTTGGCAGCGAACGGAGGGTTCGGATCCGGCGCCGGCATGACTTCGTACAACGTGGGAGCACCACAAAGTTATACTCCGTCTGCACCGCGCAAGGATGTCCTCGATGATCTTTGCCGCGCCGCAGCGGAGGATGTGGATACTGCCTACGAGGGCGTCAGTGCACAGAAGCATGGAAGGTGAGATCGTGCCAAGTACCTTGATGAAGGTATCTATCAGCGCATCTTCTTGCTCGGCAGCACCGCACCTTTGGTCCTGCAGATGCGCGAGGAGGGGCTTCCGGGGGTCCCGTGCGAGGAATGCGACTACGAGCACCTCCGGGCGCTTGCGGATGGTCTTGTCTTCATCTTCTATGGGGTCGTCCGGGGGCACGATTTGGTCGCAGAGGATGCCGAGGGTGACCTTGGAGTCAAGCTCGAGGTGTTGTATGAGCACCATCTTGATCACCGTGACCTCCTCCGGTTCGTCTGCAAAGGTGATAAAACCGTCGACAACAACATTAAAAACGCAGCAGGGACAAAAGAAGACCAGGCGGGAACGCACCGCTCTGCAGCAATTGCACCCAAGACGTCCACGTTCCGCTCCAACCATCTAGGCTGCTCCTCGGACATGCGAATGATTGCCTTATACCCTTCGATTCGTATCTGTAAAATATAATAAAATGAGTCAGCTGATGGACAGTGCGTTATGTTGCCCTCACGATGCACATTGGGGTCCTGGTCAAAAGTCATACACGGTATTAATAGCGTGGGAATGGGCCAGCTTTAGTTTCCTCTGCACGGTGGATGAGTGTATGCGTGAGCGGGAGAACGACGGTGTTTGTTTGGCCAAACAATGGCATCACGTTGCCCCTTGTGTGCAAGTTTCCGATGACCAAAGCCCCCAGCTTGATCCGACCAATCCCTGGCCATCTAGTTACATCGAAGTTTTACATCATAGGCCCAGTAACCGGTGGGAACCCCTCATCTGTACGCTGACTGTAACTCACTACAATATCACCGATTGCCATACCGCGCTCATCCCACTCGTTCCAAGTCAGCGACATATTATTCTTTGTTCATTTCGTAGACTCTGCTACCCAAATCGTCAACAGTCCATGACGATCTGCGATGCACCTGCACTATTCCCGTCCATCCCCTCGCCTGCGAGAGCGTCCTCATCGTCATCGCCTTCGCCACACCAGATGGTGCAGCAGCTCTGACTGACTACGACCCTGAACTGGCGCAGCCTGGGCAGTAAGTCCCGCGGGTTCCCCCCCTTTACTTGCGTCTCTCTTCCTTCCTTCACGCTCATGCACCCCGTCTCCGCCTCCATCTGTGGGCCCGTGCTGGGGCCCAGGCGGCCCGCGTCAGACTCGCAGGGCCCCGCAGTCATACTCGCTTGCATAATTTCCTCGCGTCGTCACGGTCTGCGTCCTGCATGCCTGACCACATTTGGCACATCGTCTCTTCCTCCCCTCGCTTTCTCCCACATCCTGGACATTGCCGCTCCCCATCTTCCCAGAGAACAATCCCCCATACCCTCAAGATTCGTTGCTCGACGTGAGCACGACAATCAGTTGCACCGCAGCTCACCTCCTTTCCCGGGGTCATCACCTCCATCTCGAAGGGCCGCGCGTAACCGGCGATGTCAGCCACCCCTTGCGAAGGGACCTGATAACGACTCGATAGGGCCGTTTACACCAGCTAAGTACTAACCATATGTCGAACACACAGAAGCGGGTGAGTAGATTCCAAGTATACTCGAATATCGACCTCCAAACCCAGCCGCATCACCAACCCCTCACCTGTCGCCTCCGAGTCTAGCCACATCGCCCCTCTCGCACGGTGCGTCGAAGATGACCTGACAACCTGCTCACTAGCACGAGCCTCGATCCTGAAGAGTCAGCTGAGGGCGCTACTACATGCATCGTCGTTGCCCTTGACCCGCGTGACCGTTGTTTCGGCTTGCTCCCACCCCCTTTCTCGCTATCGGGGACAATGGAGAAGGGTCTGACACTGCTGAAGGTTGGGACGATTTGCTGATGGTAGATGAGGACGATGGACTATTGACCGCAGGGATGGACACCAAATTCGATTCTGTACTGACATTGTGCATACAGTACTGTCTGTAAACAGCACGACTCGGGCCAAAGCCATAGATTGTCGTAAAACTGAAACTAGTATCCACGATGTGTTGTTGAGTTACAAAAAGTCTGTAGTGATTTCAACACGCTGGACACGATAGTAACGGCACTAGTAACATGTAACATGTCATTTGCTGATGGCGTAGCACTCCGTCCTCCCGTGGTATGGTGCCAAATGATCAAATCTGACGGGGTTGCGAGGTTGTTGTCTTGCGCATTCACGTCCGCGCAGTGTTGCGCGTCTGACGGGGCTACTTGGATGAAAACCTGTTTGGGACGTCAGCGAGCGAAGGCCCGATAGTCGTGACAGACGCACGAATTAGGCTCAGCGTGTCCACGACTTGCCGCCGCATCGACGCGAGCTCGCTAGACTCCAGGCCCTTCTGGAGACTGCACGCCGCAAGGGTGCCAACCAGACGAGTGACGAAGAACACGCCCGAGCCCTGGGACAGCCTCCAAGTGACATTTTCTCCTTGAGAGAGGACATACAGTCGAAGCGCAGGAGCTACGCCGGATCCGTGGCGCCGTTTGCGCGGTACAGAAGGTCCGACAGCTCAGGGTACCCGCGGGACTGCTCCAGGTTCGCCGCGTTCCGCCCAGGGGTGACGTCCTCCGTGAGCGCTGAGGTGGCGCACGCGAGTAGTAGGTAGGAGCACCAGCTCGTTCTCGTGCCATGTTGGCCGTCTGTCGTTGAACGAGGGCAGGAAGACGAGGATGTCCTCGATAATCTTCGCCGCGTCCGCCGCAGAGGATTTGGATACTACCTGGGAGAGCGTCAGTGCCCAGGAGAAAGGAAGGTGAGATCACACCAAGTACCTTGATGAGGGTATATATCAGCGCATCTTCTTGCTCGGCAGCACTGCGCCTTTGGCCCTGCAACTGCGCGAGGAGGTGCTTCTAGGTGTCCTGTGTGAAGAACGCGATGACGAGCGCTTCCGGGCACTCGCGGATGGTCTTGTCTTCATCTTCCATGGGGTCGTCCGGGGGCATAATTTGGTCGCAGAGGACGCCGAGGGTGACGTTGGAGTCGAGCTCAAGGTGCTGTATGAGCACCATCTTGATCACCGCGACCTCCTCCGGTTCGTCTGCAAAGGTAAGAAAACCATCGACAACAACATTGAAAACGTACAGCAGGGATAAAAGAAGACCAGGCAGGAACGCACCGATCTGAAGCAGACGTCCACGTTCCGCTGCAACCATCTAGGCTGCTCCTCAGACATACGAACAATAGCCTTATATCCCCCGATCCGTACCTGTAAAATATAATAAAAGAGTCAGCTGATGGACGGTGCATTATGTTGCCCTCACGACGTACAATGGGGTCAAAGGTCATATAGTCATACATGGCATCAATAGCGTCTTCCTCGAGATCTGGGAAGGCCTTGAAAAACTTGGTGATATTGCTGGCGACCATGCATCTGAGCGAACTTTATCGCGTATGCTTTCTCTGCTCGGCGGACGTGAACGGGATTGACAGTGGGAAGGAACGCACAACGGTGTTTGTTTCGCCAAACAAGACCGTGACCCCAGCTTGATACTTGCGGTAAAATCCTTGTTCCGACTCGTTCCTGCGACACCTTCTGGTCACGTGCGAATCCCTCATCTGTACGCTGACTTTGTAACTCACTCTCACCGATTGCCCTACCGCACTCATAGTCAGTGATTTATTCTCCGTTCATTTCAGTCCATCGCAATCGGCGATACGTCCGCACCATCCCTATCCATCTCCTCGCCTGCAAGAACGTCCTCGTCGTCACCGCCTTCACTACACCAGATGGGACAACAGCACCAACTGACTACGACCGAACTAGCTCAGCCTAGGCAGTGGCCACCCCCCTTTATTTGCGTCTCTTCCTTCCTTCACGCTCACGCCGACACATGTCTCTACCTCTACCTGTGGGCCCCAGCACGGGCCCAGGCAGCGCATGTCGGACTCGCAGGGCCTCTCAGTTATACTCGCTTGCGTTCACCAATTTCCTCGCGTCGTCACCGTCTACGTCCTCCATGCCTGACCACCTTCGGCACGTCGCCTCTTCCTCCCTCGCTTTCTCCCTGACGTTGCCGCCACCTATCTTCCCAAAGACCAATTCCCCATGCCCTCAAGATTGGTTTCTCAATGTGAGCACGACAATCTGCTGCACCGCAGCTCGCCTCTGTCTCGAAGGGCCGCGTGTAACCGACGACGGCCACTCCTTGCGATGGGACCTGATAACGACTCGATAAGGTCCGTTTACACCAGCTAACTAGTGCTAGTAGAAAATACAGAAGCAGGTGAGTAGATTCCAAGTCTACCTACTCGAATATCGGCCCCCGAACCCGGCCGCATCACCAACCCCTCGCCTGTCGCCTCCGAGTCTAACTGCCTCTCCCCTTCTCGCACGGCGTATCGAAGACGACTCGGCAACCTGCTCACTGGCACGAAGAGTCAGCTGAGGGCGCGTCGTCGTTGCCCTCTGCGCGCGTGACCGGTCTTTTGGCTTGCTCCCGTCTCTCTCCCACCCTCTCCCTCGCTATCGGGGATGATGGAGAAGGGTCTGATAGTGCTCAAGGTCGGGACGATTTCCTGATAGATGAGATGGACGGTCGACCGCAGGGATGGACACCAAATTTGATTCAGACTAGATGACTCTACCCTTGTACCGACATGTGCATACACAGTACTGTCTATAAAAGAGCTACGAGTAAACTATCCATGATATGTTGAGGTCTGGACCAATAGACAAAAGTGGTTACGTAGATGTATCGCAACCAAGAGTGCGCCCTCCTTTTCTAGCCCCCTTCTGTTTGCCTGCCAGACCTTGACAGCTGTGGGAACATTCCGGGGTGAGTCCAAAGTTGCGTTATCGTGTACACCTAGGCGCTCGAACCGCGCCCTCACTCTATCCCCCCTCACTCTATCCCCCCTCCTAATCTCCAAAACACTCTACTATCCAGTATGGCTGCCGCACGAGATTTGGAGCACGGGCAAATATCTTCAAATTCGTGCGTAGATGGCCACTATCCCGTGCTTAGTCGATACTAACCCACCACTCCAGCCGGCGTCCCTCACCATCGCGAAATCCAGGAAGAGGGTGTTTCAATCCCCTTTTTTGTCTTCCGATACTCGGTCAGGAACTGCCCTTGGACAGCCCCCGACACGCCGAGCCGCAGGAAGGCCCATCCCAGCTCAGTGTTGACGTGACGGGTATGCACTCGAAACCTGACCCGTTGATTCCCCGATAGTATTTTAATTTCTTCTTTAGTCCTCCGGGCAGAAAACGTTCCTCGTCTCAAGAATGTCTTTGGCCTAAAGTTCTTTGTTACTGTCGCCAGTCAGGCGATAGAAAGGAAGACGCCGAGTGTTCCGGCGAAGAGGCGTATCGCGAGATGGGGCGAGAGTCTTGGTGCATTGTGAGCCATCCAAGTCCCTCTTTGGACCCTCCTTCGACTGAGATTTCTGTTCAGCATTCTACAACCGTCTACACCTCTTATACTGCGCCTTTATGCGGAGCGGTTCGCACGTCGAGACATGCTTATCGGAGCGCATGAGATGATATCTGTCGACTCCCAAATCGGTTCGTTTCTCATTAGAAACCTCGCTTGTTCGACCACCTGACATCTCGGACGATAGGCACACCTTTCGTCCTCACCAATGGCGATGGACAGGCTGGAGAGTCGGTCACGCTTTACTTGACAGTCGTTGTGTCACCGAACACAACTTCCGATCCAATCTTGCCCACGAACGCCCCCATTATCCGATCAACCACAATCAACGACTTGCCTTCTAGAGAAGCTGAGGAGCCCTCTGTGGTCCAGGAGTCCACGAATCCCGCTCGATCCACCATCACCACCGGCCCTGAAACAGTCTCACCTCCTACCGATCGCCTTCCCAGCAGCGAGATGAGCACCCCTATCCCGCCAGTGGCCGATCGACGGGGATTGTCACCTGCCGAGAGTGCTCTCCATGGCACCGACGAAGCTATAGCGACAGTCAAACTCTCGAATAAATGGGAAGGTGCTCTCGGGAGGATCCAGTGGGTGATGGATACTGTGAGCCCGGTTGCAGGAGTGCGTTATGTCGTCCGTCCTTTTTGTTAATCGTTAACCAAGCCAAATTTTGTGTTCAGCTTCACCCGTACGCAAAGATGTCATATGGTCTACTTTTTGCGATCCCCAAGGTGATCTATTTGCACTATCGTTGGATTAAAATACTCATGCAATGTTTATATGGGCGCTAGACCCTCCTAGAGCAATTTCAACGCGACGACAACGTCGGAACATTACTTGTTGCCATGCACGATGCGTTTGATTTCGCAAACCAGGAAGAGCGTTTCAAAGCGATCGGACCTGATTCGAGACAGGCACAAATCCTTATGCTCATGTTGCAGCATGTCTGTAATTGCTGTGACTTTATTCGGTCATACGCAAAGGATTCGCAGCTATGTACGTAACCTTTACCCATTTCAGTGGCCGACGTAAACATGAGGCTTTCAGGGAAGCGAATATTGAAGAATACAGGCAGCCAAGTCGACAAAAAGATCGAGGACTTCCGCGCGACCCTTCTCGAACACCGAAAGGCATTCTTGGACGAGGCTAGTATCACGACAGAGATAACCGCACTCCAAATTCTGGACGATGTGGGAATAATTTCGGCCGATGTCGGCAGGGTTTCGAGTCAGCTCGACGGGATGGCTACCCATCTGAAGTGGGTGTCTAGCCAAGTTTCAGATGCCGGTACGTTGTTGAATTAGCTTGAACGTTATCGATCTGACGATCGTTATAGAGCTAGACAGAAAAATCGGAGAAATCCCATATGGGACAGGTTCACGATTCACGCCCAGCAAGGGCTGTCTTACGGGAACGCGCACAGCGTTTCTGGACTTCATCGACAATTGGGTGAACGACCCCGCTTCGGAGCGTTGTCTGGTTCTTTTCGGGCAAGCTGGCACGGGAAAGTCATCGATCGCACACGAGATCGCACGTCGCTTCGACAAAATCCATCGTCTTACGTCATCGTTTATCTTTTTACGGAAGGAGCAATCTAAACGGGAGGCTTATCACCTCTTCACGACTCTTGCTCGCGATCTCTCCGACCGCTATCCTTCGTTTAAAGCTGCGCTGGGAAGCATCGTAAAGGACAACTCCTCTCTTCGAACCGGAACCCGCGACTACGGTACCCTGTTCGAATCCCTTATCCTGCAACCTCTTAAGGATGTGCACATCGTTGGTCCTATTCTTGTCGTAATCGATGCCTTGGACGAGAGTGGGGATGTAGCTGGTAAAAACGGTTTACACAAATTTCTTGCCGAAGCCATTTCTAAACTGCCATCGAATTTTCGCGTACTCATCACCTCACGACCCGAGCACGCCATCGAGTCTGCGTTCGTCGGAGGCGTCAAAATCAAATACATGAATGATACCGAGCTGGCTGCCACGACGGATAACGATATTCTCGCGTTTCTCCAGAACGAGCTTCCTCCAGACGTCAAAGCCTATGGCGACGAGCTGACAAAAAGGGCGGAGGGTTCGTTTCAGTGGGCAGCGGTCGCGTGTGGATACATCTTAGACCCTCCCGAAGTCTTTGGCTTTAGCGGGATAAATTGTATAAATCACCTTTTGAAGCTCACTGCGGATCGCCTTGAACCAAGCCTTGGACAAGACCCATTGGACGAATTGTACAAAGAAGTCCTGGAAGGATACTTCACTCACGAGAACTCCCGACTACTTTTTCGCTCAGTTGTGGGACAGCTCATTACCTCATTCGAACCCCTCAGTATCCGCTCCTTGACTGCTCTGCGACACGCCTCCAACCATGCCTCCGACGGTAATGCCATCGTTATATTACTACATCGCCTAGGCTCGTTGTTGAGTAATGTCAATTCACTCGACGAAAATCTTCCCATCGTTCCCCTCCATACATCATTCCGCGATTTCCTCACAACTAAAGAGAAGAGCGGCAAATTTTCCATCGACTCTCGTGACGCTCACCATCAATTGGCGCATTCCTGTTTCAATATACTACTCAAAGAGCTCAAATTCAACATCTGCAACCTGGAAACGTCATATCTCGCCAACAAAGATGTCACGGACATCAGCTCCCGCGTTGATAAACACATCCCACCTGCTCTGTCGTACGCGTGTCGTTTCTGGGACGATCATATGGAACATATTGGTTTCGAAGTCGATCTGTTTGGAAAACTTGAAAGTTTCTTCTCGAAGAAACTTCTATTTTGGTTGGAGGCGCTCAGCTTGACAAGCGATATGCGTCTTGCCTCCGCAGCGTGCTTGGCTGCGAAGGTGTGGTTAGCTTCTGATGAAGTCGGTAAAGAAGGTGTACGTACAATTGTTGACTCGACGAAGGCGGACAACTAATAGCTACGATAAACAGGTTTCTCAGGCGGAACTAGAGGAATTGAGGTCGTTAGTCAATGATGCGTCTGTATTTATACGGCATTTCGGGATGGCCATGACAAAGAGTGCTCCACATATCTATGTTTCTGCTCTACCGTTTGCGCCGTCTGGTTGTCCTGTCTCTGCACGTTATTCCAGCTCATTTCCTCGAATATTATGCGTGGAACGTGGGCGAATTTCTCACTGGCCACCATCGGAGATGGTGATTCCAGATCCTGGGGACCGGGTTCATTCCATTTCGATCTCATCGGACGGCCAGCGGATCGTCTCAGGCTCGGACGATGGAACAGTTCGTGTGTGGAACGCCAACACGGGAGAGACGGAGGCGGGCCCATTTACCGGTCACACGTCTCCGGTCAATTCTGTGGCATTCTCGCCAGACGGCCAGCGGATCGTCTCAGGCTCGGAGGATCGAACAATTCGTGTGTGGAACGCCAGCACGGGAGAGACGGAGGCGGGCCCATTTACCGGTCACACGCATCCGGTCAGATCTGTGGCATTCTCACCAGATGGCCAGCAGATCGTCTCAGGCTCGGACGATCTCACAATTCGTGTGTGGAACGCCAGGACAGGAGAGACGGAGGCGGGCCCATTTACCGGTCACACGAAAAGGGTATATTCTGTGGCATTCTCGCCAGATGGCCAGCGGATCGTCTCAGGCTCTTCCGATGAAACAATTCGTGTGTGGAACACCAGCACGGGAGAGACGGAGGCGCGCCCATTTACCGGTCACACGCATGAGGTCTTATCTGTGGCATTCTCGCCAGATGGCCAGCGGATCGTCTCAGGCTCTGTGGATGGAACATTTCGTGTGTGGAACACCAGCACGGGAGAGACGGAGGCGGGCCCATTCACCGGTCGCACGGGTTGGGTCACTTCTGTGGCATTCTCGCCAGATGGCCAGCAGATCGTCTCAGGCTCTGTGGATGGAACAATTCGTGTGTGGGACGCCAGCACGGGAGAGACGGAGGCGGGCCGATTTACTGGTCACATGGATTCGGTCAATTCTGTGGCATTCTCGTCCGATGGCCAGCGGATCGTCTCAGGCTCTTGGGATGGAACAATTCGTGTGTGGAATGCCAGCACGGGAGAGACGGAGGCGGGCCCATTTACCGGTCACACGGGTTCGGTCTGTTCTGTGGCATTCTCGCCAGATGGCCAGCGGATCGTCTCAGGCTCTGGGGATGGAACAATTCGTTTGTGGAACGCCAGCACGGGAGAGATGGAGGCGGGCCCATTTACCGGTCACACGGATTGGGTCAATTCTGTGGCATTCTCGCCAGATGGCCAGCGGATTGTCTCTTGCTCGGACGATCGAACAATTCGTCTGTGGAACGCCAACACGGGAGAGACGGAGGTGCGCCCATTTACCGGTCACACGGATAGCGTCGAATCTGTGGCATTCTCGCCAGATGGCCAGCGGATCGTCTCAGGCTCGGAGGATCGAACAATTCGTGTGTGGAACGCCAGCACGGGAGAGACGGAGGCGGGCCCATTTACCGGTCACACGGATTTGGTCTTTTCTGTGGCATTCTCGCCAGATGGTCAGCGGATCGTCTCAGGCTCGGACGATGGAACAATTCGTGTGTGGAACACCAGCACGGGAGAGACGGAGGCGGGCCCATTTACCGGTCACACGCATCCGGTCAGATCTGTGGCATTCTCGCCAGATGGCCAGCGGGTCGTCTCAGGCTCTTGGGATCGAACAATTCGTGTGTGGAACGCCAGGACGGGAGAGACGGAGGCGGGCCCATTTACCGGCCACATGGACTGGGTCCGTTCAGTGGCATTCTCCCTAGATGGCCAGCGGATCGTCTCAGGCTCTGGGGATGGAACAATTCGTGTGTGGAACGCCAGCACGGGAGAGACGGAGGCGGGCCCATTTACCGGTCACACGGATGCAGTCAATTCTGTGGCATTCTCGTCAGATGGCCAGCGGGTCGTCTCAGGCTCGATCGATCGAACAATTCGTATGTTGAACGCTACGACACGAAACACGGAAAATACAAGCCACGTCGACTTCACTAACCACTCCGCGATCAATGAGGAGGGATGGATATGCGGTAGTAAAGGCGAACTCCTAATTTGGATCCCGCAAGTACATAGAACAAGTCTTCATCGCCCGAGTACTATCTGGGTTGCCGGCGAAAACGAAACTCGCCTCAATCTGTCGACTTTCATACATGGGCAGAGTTGGACCACTTGTATAGACGCCTAGATAGAACCGCTACAGTAACCCGTTGATTTTCTTTAGGCGACCCGAACTGTGACGTGACGTACTTCAGCTGAGAATGGTTTGAACCGAATGACAAATAACATGATCAAAAACGCAATCGCCGCCGCCGACGACGCTCGATATCGTTCAGACCGTCGTTTCGAGTGCCTTCCCGCGGTGATCGTGCACCCGCACCTGCACCTGCTTCACCACCTTCAAGTTCGCACCCACCATCTCCTCTGCGGCGCGCAGCACCCCACTGGTGTGCCCCAGCGTGCCAGAGAAGTGCTCCGCGTTCCGCCGTAGCTGTCCTCCAGCTCCTTCTGCAGCGCCGTGTTATGCTGCAGCAGCACAGACGTAGACTCCGCGTCATTCCCTGTGTTGCGCACGCCGGTCGTAGACGCTGTCCGGTCTGGCGGAAGAAAGGTGCGGAACTCGCCGTCGGCCGAGCCGAGGAGTAGGTCCACCTCTGCCGCAGCTGCGGCTGCGAAGGCCTCCGCATCATCAGTGGTGAGGAAATCTGACATGATGGGTGAAGGTAGTGCAGGGCGCTGGACCGTTAGTGGATCAGGTTTTCGGGTGACAGATGAGGACGGATGCAGTACAGCAGGAAGGAATAGCTCTAGACGCGAAGGCTCAGGAGCGACCTGCTGTCATAGACAAAGGAAATTGATGAAGGTATTACAGCATACAATGGCGACGTACATCGTTGGCGGATAGCATATAGGTGACCAGCCTGTCTAGCAGGCTACGAATGCCCTCAAGGCATTGTATAAATCACCTTTTGAAGCTCACTGCGGATCGCCTTGAACCAAGCCTTGGACAAGACCCATTGGACGAATTGTACGGGGAAGTCCTGGAAGGATACTTCACTCACGAGAACTCACGGCGACTTTTTCGCTCAGTCGTGGGACAGCTGATTGCCTCATTCGAACCCCTCAGTATCCGCTCCTTGACCGCTCTGCGACACGCCTCCGACCATGCCTCCGACGGTAATGCCATCGTTATATTACTCCATCGCCTAGGCTCGTTGTTGAGTAATGTCAATTCACTCGACGAAAACCTTCCCATCGTTCCCCTCCATACATCATTCCGCGATTTCCTCACATCTAAAGAGAAGAGCGGCAATTTTTCCATCGACCCTCGTGACGCTCACCATCAATTGGCACATTCTTGTTTCGATCTACTACTCAAAGAGCTCAAATTCAACATCTGCAATCTGGAAACGTCATATCTCGCCAACAAAGATGTCACGGACATCAGTGCATCAGCACCCGCGTTGATAAACACATCCCACCTGCTCTGTCGTACGCGTGTCGTTTCTGGGACGATCATATGGAACATATTGATTTTGAAATCGATCTGTTTGGAAAACTTGGATGCTTCTTCGAGCAGAAACTTCTGTTTTGGTTGGAGGCCCTCAGCTTGAGAAGCGATATGCGTCTTGCCTCCGCAGCGTGCTTGGCTGCGAAGGTGTGGTTAGCCTCTGATCAAGTCGGTAAACAAGGTGTACGTACAATTGTTGATTCGACGAGGAAGGCGACAACTAATAGCTACGATAAACAGGTTTCTCAGGCGGAACTAGAGAAATCGAGGTGGTTGGTCAATGATGCGTCTGTATTTATACGGCACTTCGGGATGGCCATGGCAAAGAGTGCTCCACATATCTATGTTTCTGCTCTACCATTTGCGCCGTCTGGTTCTCCTAATCTCCTATCTCTGCACATCATTCCAGCTCATTTCCTCGAATATTACGCATGGAACGTGGGCGAATTTCTCACTGGCCATCATCGGAGATGGTGATTCCAGATCCTGGCGACGGGGTTCTTTCCGTTTCGATCTCATCGGACGGCCAGCGGATCGTCTCAGGCTCGGGCGACGGAACAATTCGCGTGTGGGACGCCAACACTGGAGAGACGGAGGTGGGCCCATTTACCGGTCACACGCAGAGGGTCAATTCTGTGGCATTCTCGCCAGACGGCCAGCGGATCGTCTCAGGCTCGAACGATCTCACAATTCGTGTGTGGAACGCCAGCACGGGAGAGACGGAGGCGGGCCCATTTGCCGGTCACACGGATTTGGTCTATTCTGTGGCATTCTCACCAGATGGCCAGCGCATCGTCTCGAGCTCGGCTGATCGAACAATTCGTATGCTGAACGCTACGGCAGGAAGTGCCGAAACTAAAAGCCACGTCGACTTCACTAACCACTCTGTGATCAATGAGGAGGGATGGATATGCGGTCGTAAAGGCGAACTCTTGATGTGGATCCCGCAAGTACATAGAACAGGTCTTCATCGCCCGGGTAATATGTGGGTTTCCGGCAAATATGAAACCCGCCTCGATCTGTCGACTTTCGTACATGGGCAGAGTTGGACTACTTGTTTTAACACCTAGATAAACCGCTACAGTAACCTGTTTGTTTTCTGAACTGTAATGCGATGTGCTTCAGCTGATATTGAGGCAGTACACGCTGACAAACTCAGTCACAGGTAAGGTATCGACGCTTTGCCCACCAAGTAGCGTGAGTTCGTCGAGCGATAAATCGCCGACACACGCATTCAATAACTGGAAATAGTAACCGACTCACCACGACGCCAACGACCGTCTCCCACTGCCCCTCATGTGAACCGAATGACAAAGAACATGATCAAAAACGCAATCGCGACGACGACGCTCGATATCGTTCAGGCACGTCGTTCCGAGTGCCTTCCCACGGTGATCGTGCACCCACACCCGCACCTGCTTCGCCACCTTCAGGTTCGCACCCACCATCTCCTCCGCGGCGCGCAGCCCCCCCTGGTCCGCCCCCAGCGCACCAGAGAAGTGCTCCGCGTTCCGCCGCAGCTGTCCGCCAGCTCCTTCTGCAGCGCCGTCTTATGCTGCAGCAGGGCAGACGCAGAGTCCGCGTCGTTCCCCGTGTTGCGCATGCCGGTTGTGGACGCCGTCCGGTCTGGCAAAAGAAAGGTGCGGGACTCATCGTCGGCCGAGCCGAGGGGCAGGTCCACATCTGCTGCAGCTGCGGCTGCGAAGGCCTCCGCATCTTCAGTGGTGAGGAGACCTGACGTGATGGGTGAAGGTAGTGCAAGGCGTTGGACTGTTAGCGGATCATGTTTTCGGGCGACAGATGGGGACGAGTGCAGTACGGCAGGAAGGAATGGCTCTAGACGCGAAAGCTCAGCGCTCAGGAACGACCTGCTGTCATAGACAAGGGAAATCGATGAAGGTATTCCAGCATACAATGGCAACGTACCTCGTTGGCGGATAGCATATAGGCGCCCAGTCTGTCCAGCAGGCTACGAATGCTACGAATGCCCGCAATGCGTTTCCCGAGCTTTCTGCGCATTCAACTGGTCGGTGCCAAAGTACACTTGTGTCTGGGTTTCGAAAATGTGGTTTAAGAGCACTCATGCTGAAGGTTGAACGTCATTGTCGAGCTCCACGTTTGTGACGTTTCCCAGCAAATTTCAGGCGTGCTTCAATTGCTACAAGAAATACGTTGAGTCTCCTTGCGAGGTAAGGGCCTCACTGAATAAGGGAAGCACCTGTAGCACTCTCTCCGATTTGAGCCATTGCGTCCAGCTCTGCCCCGTACCTCAGTCGGCCTCGTCGACGGATTTGTCGACAGGTCGCACAAGGCCGACGAGGTTAACCCGGTCGTGGACAACCTGTTCTTTGGCTGCCATTTTGGAGATAAATTATGGGACGGAGAAAGACAGAAGAGGATATTTCGGGTGGGAGAAGCTGCGAGTAGGTGCCCCAGTGTTGTATAAGTCAGGGCTGAACCCGCTGAACGTTCAACCCGGGTCACGTCAGCCGGGTCATGCTGACCTCTTGATTTGACGGGTCGGTCAATAAATTCGTGGGAATAGATAAGATAAAATCATTCATCTGCGGTGTGGTCGACGGAGAATGGACCGGAGCGCGTGATTTTCAATTATAATTTATAATTTCCCACGGTCCCTTGACCAGGTCTGACGCGGATCTGACCTGACGCGCCTGACGTCTGACGACTAAAATATAGTTGGCGCGGGTAGGAAAATGACTGGGCCAGACCCGGGTTCATGACAACGCTGTATTTTACCTGTTTCTTTCTCTCCCTGAGGCTCTCTTCGCTCTCTGAAGTGTTTCTTTTCTTGTCCGCGTTCTCGGCTATATAGTCTCTCCGTCTTGTGCAGTTGTGCTGCCTTCGTCTTGCCTTCGTCTTGCCTTCGTCTTAGCTCTGCCCTTGTCTGTCTACGTCTTCCGTTCGGGTCGGATGCCAGTGCGGAAGCATGGATGTTCTAGTCGGGTTCCAGTGGCACGTCAGGCGCATCAGGGTATCCGAGTGACAGACAGTTTCCAAGTATATTATTATAAGTACACGGCACGCGCGTCTCTCGACTGGCATTGCTCTACAAACCTGCTATGGCACCGCATACCGCTTGCTTTGGAACGACACTCTCTAAGGGTCGTTGATCAAAACGGTACTCCTGCAGCGGAAAATTATATATTTCGTCTTCTACGCCCCGGCCGTTTCACTGCAGATGGATATTAGTATATCAATCGTACAAATGGTCCATACTCGTATAATAAATAAGCTGGACGTCCATCACTCTTACATGCACCATGAAATCGAACCATAGATTAGATGCCATCCACGTCTTGGGACAATAATCATAGAATCCCCTGCTGTTCCGAGTCCCAGTCGCCGGCTAATGCAGTCTTTCCGCGGTTGTCGCGCGCCTGTGCAGACGCATACCGCGATGCGCACACGATGCCAAAATCTCCTTCCTCTGATGTAAGGTGTGATAACGTAGATCTAGATCCAGAGTCGCTTTGGGTATCGATCTCCACGTCATGATCGAGCAGTATCTGGGTAACCCCGCGATGCCCATTGGCAGATGCGATATCCAATGGAGTGTTTCCGCTATTGTCGCGCGCGCGTACATCTGCACCGTGGTCCAACAACAACGACACAACGTCGAGCTCCCCTTCCTCCGAAGCAAGATGTAATGGGGTAGATCCGCAGTCGTTCTGGGCATTGACCTCCGCATTGTACTCGAGTAGTATTTGAGAGACCTCGACGAGCGTGTTGATCGCTGCCTGGTGCAGTGGGGTGTTACCGCCGTTGTCGCGTGCATCCGCATCCGCACCACGGTCCAACAATAAGCGCACGAGGTGAAGCTCTGCTTCCTCCGATGCACAACGTAATGGGGTATATCCTTCGTCGTCCTTGGCGTCACACTCCGCATTGCGGTCAAGCAATAGCTGAGCAACCCCGAGGTGGCCGTAGGCGGCTGCGTAATGGAGTGGGGTTGTCCCACGGTTGTCCCGCGTGTCCACGTCCGCGTTGTTGTCCAGTAGTAACCGTACGACCTCAAGCCCTCCGTCTACTCCTTCCAACGCAAGCGATAACGAGGTACATCCCTCGACATCCTGGGCACTGACGTCTGCATTGTGCTCGAGTAGCATCCGAACAACGTCGAGTTGCCCCTTGAGAGCCGCAGAATGCAGTGCAGTCTGGCCATCTACCCTCACGGCGTTCACGTCCGCGCCGTGATCAAGCAGCCATTTCGTGGCATCGAGACGCCTGTGTCGCGACGCGACGTGAAGCGGCCTCGCAGAATATGTGCCGGGAGCATTCACGTCAGCACCATGCACGAGTAACAACTCAGCGATCTCAATGTGTCCCCCGTGAATCGACGAATGTAATGGAGTGCCGTATTCTCCGCTGCAAGCATTCACGTGCTGAGGGTGCTTGGCTACCATGCGTTCTACCAGACTGCGGAATCCACAATAGGCGGCGAAGTATAAGGGAGCTGCCGAAGGAACCACGGGAGTCGCAGAGTCGTTGGGTACTTCCAATAGATCGTGTAGGCGTTGTATTCGGACCCATGCTGAAAAATGTGGCTTGTCGGCGTCAAAGAAAGAATCAATTGCGTCCTTGACGTCGGCGTGTGATTCCACATTTTCAAACTGCGCGTGCTTGAGCCAACATTCAGCAGCGTATGGAAGAAGCGGATCGGTTTTGAAACTGTCTCTGTACGTGTGTTCGTCCAGGCGGAGCAAGACGCTGAGACAAGCGTGGGCAAGAATCGCGTGGGCAGATTCGAGGGAAATGTGGAACTTGGACAGCCCCTCGGTAGTAGAATTCGCGAGGCGATCCGATATCAGAAATTCTTTACCGGAAAAGTGCGAGAATTGAACGACTTGGTCTCCACTGCCGTCGGTGATCACGGACACCAAACTGGAACAGGCTATCAGCACCGCGTCCTTCTGGTCTTCCCAGCGCCAACCCGTGTCCGACCCTCCGGCATCGAACTCGATCGTAAGCACCTCCGCGAGCTCCTTGACCCGGAGTGGCCGAGCGGCCACCGTGAGGCATTGCAAAAGTCGATGGGCGGGCCTTCGGTTCACCTCGCTGATCCCCTTCAGGACGCGCTCGTATGTTTCGTCCAGCGATTCGGGCAGCTCCTCGAGGGCACGACACAGTTGGATTAGGTAACAATGCCGCAGGACCCCTAGTTGACAGGAAACCCATTTAAACCTATGTAAGAAAGGGCGTAAGAATACAGCTATGATTGATGGGAGATATCCTTACATTCCGTCGGCTTTCTCTGCGAGTTTCTCAATGACCATGTTTCGGTCCTCGGGTGGCCATGTCTTCGTTCTTTTGTTGGAGCGAATGAAAAAGTTAACGTAGTCGATAATGTCCTGTTTTTGTCCGCGTTCATCGTGGAGGATTACTTTTTGGATTGCCAAAGGTTCAAGCACGGTACTGATGTCATATTCTTGACGACTCGTGATACATAGATGTAGATTTGGATGGCGAAGCTCGACGAGTTCTTCAACAAGGTCCAGCACCTTTTCACGTGGCGGTGGCATACCGGGATCCGCGGGACACTCGTCAAGAGCATCCAAAATAAGATAAACTGGCACTTGTCCAGCGGTGGAGAGCATGTCCTTGAGACACTGTGCAAGTGAGTCGATTGTTGGAGAACTCACTTAAGTTACAAAACGAAACCTCACTTGAGTTCTCCAACACTCCCCCTCAAACCGCGCGAAGTCCTAGACACTCAGCAAAGTGCTTCACCTTCGGCGACGGGAGCGCTTTAGTCAGCACGTCCGTGATCATGTCAGTGGTCGGGCAATAAACGAGGCGCAGCACGCCGCTCTCTACCACCCAGCGAATAAAGTGGTAGCGCACATCGATATGCTTGGTGCGGGGGTGGAACTGATGGTCGCGCGTCAACGCTATCGCAGACTGGTTGTCCGAGAACAACGTCGTCGCGTCCGCGATCGGCTCGAAGACCTCGGCGAGCAGGTTGCGGAGCCAAAGGGCCTCCTTCATACCGTGTGTAGCCGCCACGTACTCGCTCTCTGTGGTCGAGAGTGATACAATCTCTTGCTTCTTCGAGGACCAGGACACTGCACCACCGTCGATGAGGAAGGCGTATCCGGTGATCGCACGCCGGTCCTCAGACATGCTGCCATCTGCGTCCGCGTACCCCACAAGGGTGCGGCGTGCCTCGCCATACGTGAGCCACAGATCGCGCGTCCCCGCCAAATAGCGGAAGATGCGTTTTACCGCAGTCCAGTGTGCCATCCCGGGGTTGGCCGAGAACCTGGCGACAGTGGAGACTGCGAACGCGATGTCGGGGCGTGTCGCGAGCGCGGCCCAATTGAGCGCGCCGACAGCCTCGCGGTAGGGCACGTCGTGCATGACCGCGAACTCAGCCGCATCCGCCGGGGCTTGCTCGAGAGTGAGCCGGATCTGCATGTCGAATGGGGTGGAGACAGGCTTCACGTCTTCGAAGCCGTACCGACGCAGGATCGAATCGATGTATGACCACTGCGACAGATGCACAGTCCCGCCAGCACGGTCTCGCTTGACCTCAATGCCGAGCATCCAGTGCAGCTCGCCAAGGTCCGTGACCTCAACGTGTTTGCGGAGCCCGGCCTTGAACGCATCGACGGCCGTGGCGCTATTCGCGGCAATCGTGCAGTCATCCACATGCACGGCGACGACGATCTGGACCTGAGGCTTCTTGGAGTGCTTGAAGAATACTGCTTGGTCGACCTTGCACTGCTGGAAACCGAGCGAACTGAGGATCTGGACAAACTTCTGGTACCAGCGCCTTCCCGCCTGCTTGAGTCCGTAGAGTGATTTGCGCAGACGCAGGACACGCCCGGAAGAGTCTTCACGATAGCCAGGGGGGTGGCGCATGTACAATACCTTGTCGGCCATGAGCTCGCCGTTGAGGTACGCACCTTTAATGTCCACCTGCTGTAACTCCATTCCGAACCGATTTGCCATTGCGATGATCGTGCACGATGACGCGAGCTTGGCTACTGGGGCGTAAGTGTCGAAATAATCAACCCCTTCAACCTGGCTGAAGCCTTGCGCGACAAGCCTTGCCTTGTACCGGACGACCTTGCCCGAGGCGTCCTTCTTGGCCTTGAAGACCCATTTGGACCCAATGACGTTGGCCCCGGGTGGTGCGTGCTCTAGAGTCCAGGTGCCGGCAGTGTGGAGGGTGGCGAGCTCTTCGCGAATGGCTTGCTCCCACAGAGGCCAGTCAGGCCTGCGTTTCGCCTCAGCCAAGTTGCGCGGTTCAAGCGCTTCTGAGTCAGCGATCTCGGCAGCTAGAGCCACCTCAAGTCCGTCCCAACTCTCACGCAGCGTGGGCAAACCGGCCTCAACAGACCAAGCTTCCGCGGCCACGTCGGCCATCTCCTCGTCTTCATCAAAGCCACCGGGAACGGATACTCCCCTAGGGATGACAGGGTCAGAACGATGTGTGGACGCAACGCCGACACCGGCCTGAAGCTCCCGCACAATTCGGGACGGCTTGCGAAGGCGAGTGGAGCGCGCTGGCTCGGGCTCAGGCAGCATATTTTCCACCTCGGACAGCGAAGACAGCGAAGACAGAGGGGACTCAGGAGAGGGAGGTGTAGGCTGAGGGGGTGGAGCAGATGGCGGCGTCGGCGCAGGCAATGCTGGCATAGGGGGTGGAGGCAACGTCGGCGGTGCGGCGTGTGGCTCACTCAGCAAAGTTGTGGGGGTAGGTACGTCCAAAGACTCCCCCTCGAGCCGCTCAGCCGCAGCGAAATACACGTTGCGTTCAATGCTGACTGACCTGCTTGCCGCCCAGTAGATTTGGTGGCCACGCGACTCGATGTCGAAGCCGATCCAACGGCCTTCGCGAGCGCACGGGTCCAGCTTGGATCCGTCAGAGTCGTGAACCCAGACCGTCTCCCCGAACCACTTCAGCCTAGACAAGTCGGGCGGCGTCCCGTACAACGCCTGCCAAGGTGTCTTGCCGCCAAGAGCCCGCTGTAGCGGTGCGACTGCCGCGCTACGCCAAGTCAAGTGTAGAGTAAGTGTGAACTGTAAGGTGGCACACTCAACTTAGCGCGGAGACAAGTCACGCGCTAGACGTACAGTCACAGCGGAATGCGCAGAACTTATGAGCTTTTATGCAAGGCTCTAACTGCAGGAG
Organism: Lactarius deliciosus; assembly: GCA_021525775.1. NCBI lineage: Eukaryota > Fungi > Basidiomycota > Agaricomycetes > Russulales > Russulaceae > Lactarius > Lactarius deliciosus. Next base: position 154,672 of record JAKELK010000086.1, read on the forward strand.
ATCACGCTGTGGCACGCTGAGTGGAGAACCAAGAGGACAAGTTAGATTGGAAGAGGTAAGGTAGTACAGAGGATTACGCACCTGAGTGGAGAACCAAGAGGACAAGTTGGTTCCACTCAGGACGTTACAGGAAGGCTTATATACACTACTGCGGCTGAGTACGAACTGAGTCTGAACACTGTTACTAAGTGTATAGTAAGACTCCATGACTCAGGAGCTGACGCGTCGTGTCTATTAATAGCGCTATCTATTGTGCTGACTGATGCACTTGTCATAGCGCTTACGAGCGGCTCCACTTTGCTGAGTAAAAACTAATACAGCGAGTAAGCGTAAACTACTAAGCATGTTCTAGATCCTTCCAGAACCTTCCGTCCTTATCTACCAATCAGAACTAACATACGTATAAGGGACCTAAGTCCCACGATCACGTGCACATGGGTGGTAAACCTTTTGTGACTAACTTGAAGTCTCTGTACTTCGGCCCTTTATATCTCCCTTATATAAATCCGTAAAAATACAGAAAAATAAGGAAAATAATACGCGTCCATGACATCACCCCCCTCCTTAAGGGTCGACGTCCGCGTTGGCCTCTGTGTACATATGAGAAGGCTGCCAAGGCAAGGACGCGTAAATGAGAGCCGCTATTTTTCTAGGTGCGCCCGGGTTAAAGGAGTGGAACTCCTGTACTTTATCCGGGGCATGCGCTAGATTTTTAGCCGGTTCCCAAGTATCCTCGCCTTCACCGTAACCTTTCCAGCGAACTAGGTACTTAAGAGTACGACCAAAGAGTTTGCTGTCTCTTATATGGTCGACTTCGTACTCTTCTTCCCCTTCGACTGTGACGGGTTCAGGTGGAGGTGGCAAAAGCCCGTTGACTTCGTTTCCTTTGTAAGGGGAGAGGCGGTCTACATGAAATACATCATGGATCCGTAATGCAGGGGGGAGTGCAAGCTTATAGTCGACGTCACTTAAGACTTTAGTGATTTCAAATGGGCCTAATTGCTTAGGTCCCAGTTTGGACGACTGTTGATGTATCTTTATCTGTTTGGCTTGCAACCAAACTTTATCCCCGACGTTGAAGACATATGGCTTGTGTCTTTGTTCAACGTCCGTCTGCATTCGCCGTTTACTTAGGCGTAGAGCTGCCTCTGCATCCCTTCTTGAGGAAACTAAGTGTTGAAGACGCTTATCGAGCGTTGGAATACCGGTTGGCCTACCAGCGGGAATTGTGAAGTCAGGCGTATAGCCATATAGTAGCTCAAAGGGTGTGTGACCCGTGGCTGAGTTGAGTCTACTGTTGACTACGAATTCCGCTGTAGGGAGCAGGTCTGCCCAATCATCCTGCCTTTTGCTAATAAACAAGCGCAAGTAGACTTCTACTTCTTGGTTTTTGCGCTCTACCTGTCCATTAGCCTGAGGGTGATAGGCTGTGGTTAGACCTGCGTCTATTCCGAGTCGCTTGTAAAGTGCCCGCATGCTCCTTGCAGCGAACTGGGGTCCCCTATCGCTGATAACTTTGCGAGGGATCCCGTGCAAGGGGAAGACTTGCTCAAAGTAGATGGATGCTACCCCATCAGCTGTAATCTGAGAGGTCACAGGAAATAGATGGATCTGTTTTGTGTAGTGATCCACTATGTTAAGGATCATATCCTTTCCTCGTGACATGGGCAGTGGACCGATCAGATCGATTCCGACTAACTGCCATGGACCCTCAGGTACTTCTTGCGGCTGGATGATAGCCTTGGGGTGCAGATCTTTGCGATAGCGTTGGCATCGATCGCATCCTTCTACGTATGAGCTTATGAAGCCTGCCATGCGTGGCCACCAGTAGTAGCGACTGACTAGCTCGATGGTTCCGTTTTTACCCGGGTGTCCTGTAGTAGTGCTGTCGTGGCATGACTTTACCACGTCTCTACGTAGGGCACGGTCATTGGGTACATAGAGCTTTCCTCTATGGTAAACGAGACCGTCTTCTTCTTCCCACAGCGCAACTCCATCTGTAAGAGCCTTAGGAGCGGTCTTCTGTAAGTTTTTAAGACCTTCTATAACTTCGGCTTCTTTAATAGATGCGAGTTTGATGCGGCTGCCTAGGGAGTCCACTTCTGGGCGGAAGTGTGCTTTGGCGGCATTGAGGAAGTGCTTAGGTTGTAAAACCTGAACCTGGCGGTTATCCTCATTGTCCCTAACGTGGTCTTTGGAGAATCGACTGAGTGCGTCGGCTTGCATGGAATCTCCTTTCTTGTAAGTGATTTTAAAGGCGAAGCGACTTAAATATAACGCCCAGCGTGCTTGCTGGCGATTTAAGTCTTTCATGCTTGCCCACCATTCCATGTTCTTATGGTCGGTGATCGCTTCAAAGGAGATGCCTTCGAGGAAGTGTCTCCAGTCCTCTAGGGCGCGGATTAAGCCGAGCATTTCTCTGTCGTAAATCTCGTAGTTGCGCTCTTCTTTGCTCATTGACTCTGAGCGATACGCAACCGGGTGCCAAAGACCGTCTGGGTACTTCTGAGTGAGTATCCCGCCAGTAGCAAATCCTGAAGCGTCAGTCTCGACTCGCGTCGGGAGGTTTGGGTCGTACACCTTTAAAATAGGTTCTTGTACGAAGCGCTCCTTTAGCTTGTCAAAGGCTTCCTGCTGTTCAGAATGCCAATGCCATGGAGTGTCCTTCTTCGTGAGGTCATGTAAGGGTCGGGCGATGGCCGCGAAGTCCTTTATGAACCTACGATAGAAGTTGGCGAACCCGACGAAAGCTCTGACTTCTTTGAGCGTCGTGGGTGTAGGCCACTCCCTTACTGCAGAGACCTTGCCAGGGTCCATCTGCACTTCTCCGGGACGGATAATCATCCCTAAATACTCCATTTCGCGTTTCTCGAAATCGCATTTTTCTGGTTTGAGATATAAGTCGTAGTCTTGGAGACGTCTGAGCACCTCGCGAACTATGCGACGGTGGTGTTCTAGGTCTCGGCTGTAGATGAGAATGTCATCCATGTAGACTGCGACTTCTCCTTGTGCGATGAGATCGGCGAATACGGCGTTCATGAGGGCTTGGAAGGTAGCTGGGCTGTTTGTCATGCCAAAGTACATTACTTTCGGCTCATACAACCCGCGGTTGGTGACAATAGCACCTTTCCATTCGTCTCCGGCTCGGATTCGAATATTGTGATAGCCCCATCTAACGTCGAACTTTGTGAAGTATTCGGCTCCCTTCAACCGGTTGATAATGTCAGCAGCGAGCGGAAGCGGATAGCGATTTTTAATGGTGATTTTATTAAGCCGCCTATAATCCTGCACTAGACGTAACTTTCCGTCTTTCTTCTTTATAAAGAATACTGGTGAGGCCATCGGTGACTTTGATGGGACCAGGTATCCTTTAGAAATGTGCTCTTCCAGGAACTTATCTAGTTCCGTCTGCTCGTTTGGTGACATGGGATACGATTTGACTTTCCAGTGCTTGACTGCATCTGGTTCTAAGTCTATAGCGTGGTCCCACGGTTGATGCTCGGGGAGCCTCTGGGATTCTTCCTCAGAGAATACTTTTGCGAAGTCTCTGTAGTGTTTGGGCACCATTTCTTCGAAGGTTTTCTTTGGCTTGGCGGCTGTTGCTTTCTCTGCAATCTGCTGAGAGTATGTGAAGCCTGCCAGGCAGAAAACTTCGTCTTGGGCCGTGTCTAACACTTTCTCCGCAAGGAGACGGCGACGTTCCATACGGTTCGCCATGATGCGCGTCACCTCTATCTCAAGCTCCGGTTGCGCTGTTTCAGCGGTGGAGTTGAGACGCATTGTGCCTTCCTGCCAATCTATGTTGGGGTTCCGTAGTCTGAGCCAAGGTAGTCCCAATATGACATTCTCTGGGCCTAGTGAAGTGACTAAGAAGTCATGACTATCTTCACTTGGGCCTACTTGCAGAGTAAGTCTGACTTTATGGGTGATACTACCGGCTTCGTTGAGTGTCCCGTCTATATTGTATAGGGTGATGGGGTGCTCAAGAGGAACCTGCAACATTTTGTGGCGGTCAGCGTACTTCTTGTCCAGGAACAACGAAGTTGCTCCGGAGTCTACCATTGCTGCTACTTTTACAGTACGATGACGTCCTTTTAAATACACAGAAATATGAAAATGTGATTTTTTATCTTTTGTTTCGGGAATAATAGTTGAAGACAGTGCTGCATCAGAAATCATCACGTGCGGCGCTGCTTCGGAAGAAAGTGGAGCAACAGGAACACTACTAATATTGTTCATCTCCGAGGCAGATGTAGATATGGTTTCAGAAAGTCCAGAAAGAGAAACATCACTACTATCTAACTTACAGGTAGAGGAAGAATTTGTATGTATTACAGGAGATGAGTCCGAAACGAGGCGAGAAGAACGTAAACATATTTTACAACTACATGAAGCCGAGTCATCTACTGTAGAGGGGCCGGTCGCAGCTATACGCGACCCCTTAACTAAAAAGCCGCCCGAATAGCGTCCAGCTGTTCTTGTTGGCTTTTCATCAACTCCAATAACTTAGCTACGTCTACCTGTGGCGTCTTTGCTGGAGTTGTACTTGTGGAAGCGGCTGTTGCCGCGGTATTCGAGGATGATGAAGGTGGGTTAGGGGATTCCGTTGTTGCTGCAGCTTTCGCTTTAGCTGGTTTCCCCATTTTCTTCGCTTGACAGACGGTGCTCCGGTGTCCAACCCTTTGACAGTGGTTGCACACGTCTCTCTCGTGATTTCCATCCTTCTTGACGTGTTCGGTTGATCCACAACCGTAACACTTGCCTTTCATCCACTTCTGGTACTCCATGACTGTTTTGAAGATTTCCCCCTTCTTCTGGGTGCCTTGCTGACGCGTCGCGTCTACTTGCATGGCATTAGGGTCCGGGGTGTGTACGTTGTGAGATGTAGCGGGTTTCCCGCTCTTTTCGCTTTTGCGCTGACGTATGCGCAGGTCTATGGTTTGTACAGCTTTCTTCAATTCGTCGTAGGTTTTCTGGGGGAGGTTGGACCATGACAAGACGTCCTTGATGTCCTCGCTGAGTCCATCGTAAAATCTTGTGTGTAGGTCTGCCTCAGACCACCCAGTCTGCCCTGAGTACTGTTCGAATATCGACGTGTAGTCGGCGACTGGCTTCTTTCCTTGTCTGACTTTCTTTAGCTCTTCACGAGCTGTCTCTGTGACGTCCAGAGGGCTGAACCTGCGGTTGAACTGTTCGGTGAACCCGTCAAAGGTTCCTCCAAACGGAGTTCCTCCCTTATTGGCCTGCTCCAGGAATGGGAGGGCCCAGGTCTTCGCGTCTCCTTCCATCAAGTTGAGAGCTGCCGCGATCCAGCGGTGCTCGTCGATATACCATTTGCTATCAGCAGCATGCCAGGTATTCATGGCATCTCCAGATGATCCTGCCCAGTTGCGGAAAGCGGCCAGGAAGTGACGGGCGTCTGTAGAGTCGCCTTTCCCATCCCAGGCTTTGGGACGGGCCACTACTTCCTTCTGTTTTCCTGATGAGGGGCGACTCGCGCCTATGGTTACTTGCGTGGTTAGGTCAGCGACCTGTTGAGCAAGTTGACCCATTGCGAGGCCCAATTGGTTGATGAGTGCTAGGCAATCATCGATGGTAGGTGGGGGGACAGGAACTGGAGGGACTGTGGGGGGTAATGTGGAACTGCCGGGGTTACTAGCCATCTCGTCTAGCTTTTTCTGTCTCTCTTTTCTCTCAGCCTCTTCTTGTGCCTTTCGAAAGTTGTCTAAAAGAACAAGCTGTTCGTCTGGCGAGATCTCGTCCCAATCTTGGATACGGGAGATGAACTCCTTCTCTGCTTTAGTTGGGGGAGGAAGGGCGAACTTCGAGCGAGCTCCTTGTGGATATTGAGCTTGTGCTAGATGAGCCGCTTGCTTCCCTTTGCGAGGAGCCACGTTCGGATGGGGGAGGAGAGGGGAGGTGAGGGATTAGATTGGCCGCGAATCCGACTAGTTGGGGGGCGGTGTACCCTGTGTCTTCGACTATGCCGTAGAGGCCGTAGAGCTCGAGGAGAGGTCTGCTGTACCTTGGATCGAAATAAATTGCCTGAACGTATTGTTCGGCAAGGTTACGTGGTGCTTCTTCCAACTGGAAGTGGGGGATCCGAATGACAACGTTGTTCTCGTCGAGGATGTCTTCGCCTGACTCGGCGGCTGTGTCTTGGGAGGAGGAATGTGCGGAATGAAAGGATTCCGCGGATACGGTAGGAGATGGTGATGAAAAGATGGGTGAGGGGATCCGGTCTTCTTCAGACTGGTGATCCCGGAGTACGTGAAGCGATGCCGAAGCAGAGGCTTGAATTTCGGGGGTGGGGATTGGTGATATTGAAGCTTGTCTCCTCCTGAAGACACTACGAAGACGGGCACGAAGGTTTGCGAATGTGCGAGGCAGTTTGAACTGAGTAGGTGGAGCTTTAGACGACGTGTTACGACGAGCGCGAAACGCTAACTCGAAGATGAATGGAATGCCCTATCAAGCGAGACCAATACACAGTGATTGTTTCACACTGCGCGAGGCTGCGGCGATAAAGGGACACTCAGGAATGGGGTAGGGATATGTGTAGAGCCACAAGGCTGTCTGCCTCAGTCTTCTCGACCTGTTGGCTGCCTCTCACGCCGGAGCGCTCTCAAACTTTTCTGGTTGGTACGCGTACAGCTGTCGCAGGCTAGGCCTGGCTGGCTCAACGTCTAACTGCAGCTTATCTGGCGTGGTGACCAGTTCTGCAGCTAGTACCCAGATGTCGAACTGTGACCAGATACGACAAATAAAGGCAAGCACAATCTATGCCGATTTTACGGACACTAGAGTTGTACCACGAATGCACAGATTCTGCTTACGGACTTCCCCAGGCAAAGAGTGAGGTGGATAACACAAAGGACTGATGGTCGTCAACCACCTAAGGGAATAATGACAAAGCTGGTGAGCGCGGGGCTCAGGAGTGTAAAAGGAACTTGTCCTAATGTAGCGGTGCGACTGCCGCGCTACGCCAAGTCAAGTGTAGAGTAAGTGTGAACTGTAAGGTGGCACACTCAACTTAGCGCGGAGACAAGTCACGCGCTAGACGTACAGTCACAGCGGAATGCGCAGAACTTATGAGCTTTTATGCAAGGCTCTAACTGCAGGAGATCACGCTGTGGCACGCTGAGTGGAGAACCAAGAGGACAAGTTAGATTGGAAGAGGTAAGGTAGTACAGAGGATTACGCACCTGAGTGGAGAACCAAGAGGACAAGTTGGTTCCACTCAGGACGTTACAGGAAGGCTTATATACACTACTGCGGCTGAGTACGAACTGAGTCTGAACACTGTTACTAAGTGTATAGTAAGACTCCATGACTCAGGAGCTGACGCGTCGTGTCTATTAATAGCGCTATCTATTGTGCTGACTGATGCACTTGTCATAGCGCTTACGAGCGGCTCCACTTTGCTGAGTAAAAACTAATACAGCGAGTAAGCGTAAACTACTAAGCATGTTCTAGATCCTTCCAGAACCTTCCGTCCTTATCTACCAATCAGAACTAACATACGTATAAGGGACCTAAGTCCCACGATCACGTGCACATGGGTGGTAAACCTTTTGTGACTAACTTGAAGTCTCTGTACTTCGGCCCTTTATATCTCCCTTATATAAATCCGTAAAAATACAGAAAAATAAGGAAAATAATACGCGTCCATGACACCCGCGTCGAAGTGCGGTTCTTCAGCCAAGTAGAGTGCCTCAACGCCTCCCCCCACATGTTCTGGGGGAGGTTAGCCATGTGTAGCAGCGCCCGCACCTTCTTGACAAGAGTGCAGTTCAGGCGTTCGGCCACGCCGTTCAACTGCGGCGTGTCATGGACGGTGAGTCGGCGCGCGGTACCGGCAGCTGCAAGGTGTCGATCGAACTCTGCGCTCAAGTACTCACCACCGCGGTCGGAGCGCAAGACCTTGAACGCGTCGCAGTGATTCTGGGTCTTTGCCCACGCCTCGAACTGGCGGTAGAAGGTGAGGACGTCGCTCTTAGCGACCAGGAGATAGGTGAGAGTGAAGCGTGTAGCATCGTCTGTGAACGTGACGAAGTAGCGCCATCCACGTCGAGTCGAGACCGGAGCGGGGCCCCAGACGTCTGTATGGATTTCGTCGCCGAACCGCTGGGCTTGTGGACTGACCCGAGATTTAGGGATTGACTGCCGGGTAGCGCGTGCGAAAATGCACGCCTCGCAGTGCTCCTCCCGTGATGTCGGGTCGAGAGCGATTCCGGTAACAAGTCCATCTTCCACAAGTTTGCGAGCACTTGCGGGAGCAATGTGCCCCATGCGACGATGCAGCTCCATGACGCTGACTACCTCCACAGCGTAACCGCCATCCTCCTCATGAGAGACGCGGTACAGCCCGCACGGCGAACGCGCGATGCGGGCAAGGCGGTCGCTGTTGGGCGACTGGATCTCCAAGTGGCCCCCGCCGATGGCTATGCGGTAGCCCAAGCCATCCAGTGCCCCGAGCGACACCAGGGTGTAACCGACAGATGGCGCGTGCAACACGTCCTTGAGCGTAAGCTCGGACTGTCCGCAGCCGTTCGGCGCGTTGACGACCATACTCCCCGTGCCCACGGCCGGGAACTGCTGACCATTAGCTGCATTCAAGAAGAGCGGGGGGTCCAGCGGACGATAAGTCAAGAAGTCGTCGCGATAGGGGGAAATGTGGCATGTGGCGCTGGAATCGTAAAGCTCAACGCGAGTGCGTTTCTCCTCTTCAACCTGCGTGATGACAGCTGCTGCGAGCCCGCCAGATGACGCGGCACCCGCCCCTGCCTCTTCGCACAGCTGAGTGGAGACAACGGCCCCTGGAAGCTCGAGGACGTCGCCGACAAACACAGCTGACCAGCACCCGTCAGGCTCGACGGACTGCCAGCCCTCGGGATCTTCAGACGCAGCCACGACGTTGGCCGATCCGACAGGCTTGTTTTTGGACTTGTTGGCGTTAGAGTACGATGGCGGCTGACCTTGTGAACTGGACTGCCCCGACGACTGGCTCTGCGCCTGATTCTGGGTATCTTTCTTCGGCGACCGACACTCTCGTGCCCAGTGACCGAGTTTGCCACAATTGTGGCACTTCCCCTTCCTGCGTTTCTTCCCTCCGTCCCCTTGAGTGGCCGCCATCGCCTCGTCTTGGCTCTGGGACTGCTTCCCTTTGCCAGTGGAGCCCCCTTCACGCTTGCGTCGCACCACTAACCTGTTGGCCTCCTCGGAAATGTGGTCAATGAGGGTGTCGGGGTCGATGTCAGTGGCAGGGGATATGACGCGGGCAGCAGTGAGTAAGCTCGAGGCGAACTTGGACATCTCGTCTGGGATGGCCTTGATGATAGCTGACCGATACTCCTTCTCAGGCATGGTGACGCCCACAGCCGCGAGCTCCTCGCGCTTCACACGCATCTGGCCAAGGAACGTGCGAACATCCCCACCGCGTGGGCAGCGCATCTCTGAGAAAGCAGTGAGCATATCCGTCTCCGCGTACTGGCTTTTAACGCTGAACTCCATAGTGACTTTGTCCCAGCGTTCTTTGGTGGAAGTGAGAGCTCGGAGACGGACAGCGGTGGAGTCGGGTAGGCGTTGGGATAGAAGGTAAATGGCGACAGTCTCATCATGGTTCCACTCGGCGATGGCCTTTTTCTCGTCGTCCGTAGGCTTGTTCAGGTCAGCCGCGACAGGACAAGTAGATTTGCCTGTGAAGTGGCCCCACTTCTGGTTAGCCTCCATGGCTTCCTGGAAGCGCATCGAGAAAATAGCCCAGTTGGAGCCGGTGGGATCGAGATGGGGGATAGAGGTGGGGAGGGGATCATTCATAGCAAGTGGACCCATAACCTATAGAAAGGTTTGGACGATTTGGATACGGAAATATATGGATATAGAGTATGTGAGTGATTAAACGTGTGCGCGGGCGATGTCTGTACAACAAGACGACGCCTAACTCAGTTGTTATCTAAGGTGGGGCAGCGACAGGGACGAGCCGGCTAAGACGAGCCGGTCAGGTGACTTGTATCCGAGAGGGGCCGGTTCAGTCGGCGAGGGAGAACAAATGAAAGCGTGAAGTCGATAAACAGAAGGCGAGAGCGATGAGCAAAGGCAAATCAAGTTCGCTTTGGAGAGGGAAGGTTGGCACACACAAGAGGGAAATAGAGAGAAGACTGGATAATTTATTCAATACAACAAGGCGGTTTTTTATACATTTTAGATACGTTTTTACGAGGCATAGAGACAAAGTAGAGTAAAGCAGAACAAAGACACACGGGCCTTTACAGGCATGAAACAGGAGACGGGAAAACAAAGAGGCAGGGAACGAGACCAGGAATGTACAGTAAAGGGGCGCGCGAACCCCTATGAGTCTGGAACGAGAATTCTTGCGCTTGAGACGAAATGCAGTCGGAAATAGGCTGACCGGCCACGGGCGTGCGCGGCGGTGGATGATGTTTGAGGGTTCGAGTCGGCCGGGTCGAGCGTGCCGTAATGCAACACTCCCCCTCACGCTCGACGGAGTCCGAGGTTCTGCGAGTGTAACGCGACCTTGAACTTGGGGAGCGGCTTGGTGAGGATGTCCGCGGTCATGTCGTCTGTGGGACAGTACTTGATGTCGATGTGGCCGTCGGTGATGGTTTGGCGGATGAAGTGGTAGCGGATGTTGATGTGTTTGGTGCGAGCGTGATAGTTGTCTTGCGTCGCGAGATGAAGTGCGGCCTGATTGTCGCAATAGAGAGTAGTGGGAGAGGGGGCGAAGCCGAAAAGGGGCTCAGTGAGTCTCCTGAGCCAGATGCATTCCTTGGCTGCGTGAGTCGCGGCGACGTATTTGGCCTCGGCGGTGGATAAAGTGATGATCTCTTGCTTGCGAGAGGCCCATGAAACTGCGGCGCCGTCGATGAGAAAAGCGAAGCCGGATATTGTGTGACGGTGGTCCTGGGATGCGCCATCGGCGTCAGTAAAGCCCAGGAGGTCGTGTCGCTCATTTCCATAAGTGAGCGAGTGATGTTTGGTGCCGGCGAGATAACGGAAGACGCGTTTGACGCCTTCCCAATGAACTTCGCCCGGATCGGCGAGAAACTGCGAGAGAGTGGAAATGGCGAATGTGATATCGGGGCGAGTGGCGACGGCGGCGTACATGAGGCTGCCGACGGCCTCGCGGTAAGGAATCTTCTTCATATGAGCCGCTTCTGTGTCGTCTGAGGGTGCGTCGGCTTTGCTGTAAGAGGCCCCGGGGACGATAGGAGTGGTGACGGGTTTCACGTCGCTGAGAGAGAAGCGGGAAAGGATGGTGTCGATATAACTAGTCTGGGAAAGGGAAATAGTACGAGCATCGCGGTCGCGAGTGATTTTGATGCCCAGAAGCCAGTGGATAGGGCCGAGATCGGTGAGGGAATAGCGGGAATTGAGCCTCCGCTTATAGTCTCGGATGAGCTCGTCTGAGCTACCTGTGATCATGCAATCATCAACGTGGACTGCGAGAATAGTGAGGTGGTTTTTGTCGTAGATGGAGAAGATGCCGGGGTCAGCGTTGTGGACGCCGAAGCCCATGTCCATGAGAGCGTGGCGCAAGGTATCGTACCACTTGCGGCCGGCTTGCTTGAGTCCGTAAAGTGACTTGTGGAGATGTTTGACGTTCTCCCCCTGAGTGTCGTATCCAGGGGGTGGTTGCATGTAGATGTCTTCATCGTCACTGAGTTCTCCGTTGAGGTAGGCGCTGTTGAAGTCGAAGGTGTCGATGTCCCAATCGTTGCGGGCGGCGATAGCGAGAATCATGCGGAAGCTGGAGAGCCGCGCAATGGGGGAGAAGGTGTCGAAGTAGTCGACGCCGAATTTCTGAGTGAATCTGCGCGCTACGAGGCACGCCTTGTACTTCTCGATAGTGCCGTCGGCCTTCCGTTTGATGCGGAAGACCCACTTGCTGCTGACAATGTTCTTGCCGGCGGGTCTCGGGACTGTTGACCAAGTCCCTGCTTCTTCGAGAGTTGCGATTTCGCGATCCATCGCTTCCTGCCACTGAGGCCAGTCGGAGCGAGATCGCGCTTGTGCGAGAGTCTTCGGGTCATCTGGAGAGTCGGTGATGACGGCTTCCATGAGCTCCTCGTCGTCTGCGAGGTAAGCGAATTCTGGAGTGTAGTCGATGTCAGCCATGTATGCGCTCGAGGCGCTTTGTCCGGGCCAATCTGGATGGTACCACTTCTTCGCTGATGCGCTTGGCTGGCCTTCAAGATCCGGGTCTTGGCCGAATAGTTCGCGAGCCTTGAAGGTGAGTTTTGGGATGCGCTCTGATCTGTGCGGAGGCTCTTCTGGTTCTTTGCCTCTGGCCTTGCTTCTCGGAGGCGGCGGCGGTGGTGCAGAAGGTGTTTGCCGTGGCCTAATTGGGGTGCGTGGTTCTTCTTGAGGTGGAGCTGAAGCGGAAGGCGAAGGGGTGAGAGTCGGAAGTGATGATGATGCCCGGGAGGAAGCTAACCCTCCCGGTACTTGTTGCGTATTGCCGCGGTCTTCTCCTTCTTCGGGAGGTTGAGGCGCCTGCGGTATGACTGGCACAATCTGTGCTGGAACGGGGGCATAGGGGAAGTAATGGTTGAGGCGCTGGAGGTGCCGGTGGAGCAGGAGGAGCAGGAGCGGGCGCCGGGGCTGGCTGCGGCGCGGGAAAGATGAAGGGTCGACGGACGGGAACGGTGATGTATGGGGATGTGAACTTGACGTTGCGCTCCACGGAGACTGAGTTCTTGTGAGGCCAATACACGCGATGAGCGTGTGGGCTGTCGGAGTCGTATCCGACCCAGCGCGCTTCGATTCCGCGCGCGTCGAGTTTGGAACCGGTCCTGGAGTGGACCCAGATAGTTTGTCCCCATTCGGGAACGCCAGCGAGATTAGGATTGCTGCCATAGAGCTTTTCGTAGGGCGTGATGTTGTTGCCTAGAGCCCGAGTAGAAGTGCGGTTCTTTAGCCAGACCGCAAACTGGAGAGCTTCAGCCCAGAGATTCTTGGGCAAGCCTGAGTGATGGAGGAGAGCCCGCACACGTTCGAGAAGCCTGCGGTTTAAGGCTTCCGCGATTCCGTTGTGCTGCGGGGTATGGTGCGTGGTAAGATGTCGTTCGGTTCCTTCGCTCTGGAGGAAGCGAGTAAACTCGCGGCCGGTGTATTCACTGCCGCGGTCAGACCTAAGAGCTTTGATGGTGGCGCCATGCTGAGTACGAGCCCAGAATACGAAAGCGCGATAAGCGTCTAGAGTTTGGTCTTTGGTGCAAAGAATGTCGATCCGAGTGTAGCGAGTATTGTCGTCCGTGAAAGTAACGTAGTAGTTGCGGCCGCCTAGGCTAGAGATAGGAGAAGGGCCCCAGAGATCAGAGTGAACTTCGTCTCCGAAGTGCGGAGCAGGAGGGGCCTCGCGTTCAGAGCGAATGGCCTTGCGAGTGAGCTTCGCGTATTGGCAAGAGTCGTAGATGATGGGCGAGCCATCGTCAAAGAGCTGGACGCCTTCAATGGCGTTGTTGCGGACGAGAGAGCGAATAGCGTCGGCCGAGATGTGACCGAGGCGACGATGAAGAGTGTGGATGTCGACTTGCTCGAGTCGAGTGACGGCGCTGGCAGCCGTATGGGTGTGCTCGACCTTGAATAGGCCATTGACGTTGGCGGGGATGTCGCCTATGATGTTGCCAGTAGACTTCTTCTTGATTTTGCACGCGTCGTCGTCAAATTCGACTGAGTAGCCAGAACGCATGATGTGGCCGAGAGAGATGATGGTGAGGCCCATGTCAGGCGCGTGGAGGGTGTCACGGAGAGTGATGGGGCTGGTAGTGTTCCCGTTCGGGACATCGATCTGAAGATCCCCTGTGCCTATCGCATAAAAAGTCCCTTTGTTAGCGTTGGCGATCGCGTGAGGGGGGATGGAGCGATAATTAGTGAAGCGATTTTGGAAAGGGGACATGTGGCTGGATGCCCCGGAATCGTAGAGCTCGATCTCGATAGGAAGTGGAGTGAATGGCCCCACGAGATACGCGGAGACCTGTGGAGTGAGTGTGGAGTTGTCCTCGATCTCCTCAATTGCGGCCCAGGCGTCGTCATCTGCGCTGGCCGCGTTCGCGTTGTCGGAACGGTTGCTGTTCCTGTTGCGGTTATTGTAATTGTTGCCATTGTTGTTTCGGTAGTTGCGATTGTTGCGAGTATTGCAATTATCGCTCGAATTTCTGTCTCTTCGAGGCGGGCCTTGGCCTTCTTTGTCGCCTCCTCTGGCCCAGCAATCGGACTTGTAGTGGCCAAGTCTGTGGCAATTGTGGCATTCCACGTTGCATTTGTCGCGCCTCTGCCCATTGGCTGAGAAGGCCTCTTCCGGGCCACTGGTTTTGCCGCCATTTTCTATAAGGAGCCTGTCATATTTGTCGGTTATTAATCGGATTACCCGACTTGGTTCGACGGAAGCGCCGGCTTGATCGGCTGCTGCGTTTATGGCGTCAACGGTGGAGGCGTAGGGTTTGGGAAGGGAGCTGAGTAGGATGGAAGCAAATTCGTCATTGCTAGTGGTCGAGCCCATGGATGCGATTTGTTCTCTCATCGTAGTGAGGTGGGCGATGTGAGCGCGCGCATCTCCATCTTCAGCTAATTTGATTGCCGCGAGTTGTCGTCCCATATCGACGGTGATCATCTTCGATCGATTTTCGTAGATGTCTTTGATGGTGTCCCAGGCATCCTTGACACATGTCTTGCTCTGGACTTCATTGAATATGTGATCGGGAATTGATGCCGCGATAAATTCGCTCGCGGAGGCCTCTTCCGTTTCCCAACGCTCTTGCGGGGTTACGGTGCCTACGGTTACCCATGCGCCGGGTACCGTGTCATTGGTAAGGTGATCGGACCATTTACGGTTCCTGAATGTCCAGACCATGCGGTTTCGGTAAGTGACCCAGTTGGATCCATTGTTGGCCAATTTGACGATAGTTAATTTGTCGCTCATGTTGACAAATGCGGTAAGCGAGATTCTGAATAGGGAAAGGTATGCGCTGGTTTATTCTCGGGGATTTCGGGTTTTAGACTGCAACGGCAGGGCCCATAACCTTGTTATCTAAGGTGGGGCAGCGACAGGGATGAGCCGGTCAGGTGACTTGTATCCGAGAGGGGCCGGTTCAGTCGGCGAGGGAGAACAAACGAAAGCGCGAAGTCGATAAACAGAAGGCGAGAGCGATGAGCAAAGGCAAATCAAGTTCGCTTTGGAGAGGGAAGGTTGGCACACACGAGAGGGAAATAGAGAGAAGACTGGATAATTTATTCAATACAACAAGGCGGTTTTTTATACATTTTAGATACATTTTTACGAGGCATAGAGACAAAGTAGAGTAAAGCAGAACAAAGACACACAGGCCTTTACAGGCATGAAACAGGAGACGGGAAAACAAAGAGGCGGGGAACGAGACCGGGAATGTACAGTAAAGGGGCGCGCGAACCCCTATGAGTCTGGAACGAGAATTCTTGCGCTTGAGACGAAATGCAGTCGGAAATAGGCTGACCGGCCGCGGGCGTGCGCGGCGGTGGATGATGTTTGAGGGTTCGAGTCGGCCGGGTCAAGCGTGCCGTAATGCAACATCAGTATCTGCGCACACAAACAACAGAGACTCTTTATTCGCCTGTACAACAAGACGACACCTAACTGGGGCGGATGAGTACAGGCTAGACAAATAAGGTACTAACAAACATACCTCAGTATCTGCGCACACAAATACTGAGGTATGTTTGTTAGTACCTTATTTGTCTAGCCTGTACTCATCCGCCCCAGTTAGGCGTCGTCTTGTTGTACAGGTGAATAAAGAGTCTCTGTCATTTGTGTGCGCAGATACTGAGTTAGGCGTCGTCTTGTTGTACAGACATCGCCCGCGCACACGTTTAATCACTCACATACTCTATATCCATATATTTCCGTATCCAAATCGTCCAAACCTTTCTATATCGATAGGCGGTCGTTCTGTTCCATTTTGATGTTTCGAGTATAAGCCGTGAAGAATACAATAGAATTGGTCGGATTGACCAGAGAGCTGGACAAGGAGGGATGATAATAAAGCACGGGAGTCCTGTTTTCCTGTGACCTGGACCCGGAAATCGAAGTAGAAATAGGCCACGTGAGCCGAACCAGCGTCAGAAATGGCTTTGATGTCCCGGATGATCACAGAGCTTGTCGTTGGTATAAGTTCAACACGAACACAACTAGTCAGGGAACCACATACCCGGTGCATAGCCTTCACTCTGTTGTCAATTCCGTGAGTGATCTTCAGGTTTTCTGCTGCCGTCATCAGAGCTTCGTCTTGCGTCAAATTGTCCAGGCGCTGCAGGGCGTCCTCCACTGGCGTCCCTCTCAATCCTAGCCTCTTGATATACTTCTCTGGACGAAGGTCAGAAACTTCTGAAGGATTATCAACAGGAAAAGACATACTCCAAAGCCTCTCCCCGATCTCCTTCGTTACTGTCCCAAGGATCGAGAGTACCTCAGCCATGACCTCGACAAGGATGTCTGTCAAGGCCTGGGTCGGTTGAATGTTTACGTATATCTCGAACCGTCTGAAAAAGCACTCGATGCGGCCAAAGAGGTCGACGAGAGCACGTTGGCTAGCACGGACATCCTTGATGGCCTAGTAAGAGGTTTATTTGTTACGAAGGTCGACATACTGGGCCAAGGAGGACGCTCACCTGGAGGAGGACACCAATTCCGGTAAATATCACGGTCGCAGGTGGGAATGCCTATGTCAAACACGTCGTCAGAGGGCAGGATCTCGAGCAGGCTTGATTTTCGCGTAATTACCAGCCCAACTGCGTTGCCGATGGTCTCAGAGAATGCGTGCAGGACGTTGACGGTTGGATCCAGCCACTTTGTCAACTTTTCATCTGCGCTTTGGGATCATTGAACTTGAGCTCGGAGCACGGCGACAATGGCACCTGGATCGTCGCAGGATTTCAGCTGGGCAGCCAAAGGATGCTTAGCAATGTCTGTCTTTGTCCGCTTTTCGTACGCCTTCACAGCGGCTCGGAAGATTGTCTTAGAGGGGGAGGAAGGTGGAACTTGAACTCGGGACATGGTGCTTGTAGAAGGGGTCTGCTACGATGCCGAGGGGTTATATTAGGGAGATCGCACATGAAGAGAAGGGCGCCCTATTGTGTGGTGTGCCAGTCAAAGTCATGCACGGCACCTTGCAAACACAACACAGACGGTCGTCACCATCGAAAGTTCGCACAGCACAGAGACGGACGACTGTGCTGTCTTGTACATGTGCTAGTGTAAGTTACATTCCGTGACAGATAGCCGCTGAGGTATTGTCATGGTGCCTGCGGCCGTGTCAAATATGTAAGACGCGAGATAAAATTCTGCACAAAGTGAAATAGACAGCAAGAAATACGTGACACCCAGATACATTGGTTAGGACAGATGCAAGCGTTCTCTGAAGTGTTGAAGGAGCGACGCGCGCTGTGGGTACGCACTGGCAGTGATTAGCCTACTACCTATCCATCGAATCGATGTCGAGAGGCCGCACAAGGCGGACGAGGTTAACCCGGTCGTGGACAACCTGTTCTTTGGCTGCCATTTTGGAGATAAACTATGGGACGTAGAAAGACAGAAGAGGATATCTTGGGTGGGAAGAGGTGCGAGTAGGTAACCGTGCCATTGACCGTCGCAGTGGTTTCCGCGTAACGTGATGAATTGTCTTCGTTACGGACACAATTTTGCAGTTTCATCAATTTCATCCATCAGCGCTGAAGCGCTCAGCAGCATGCGTGATACAGATAAATGGCTTCGGATTAATAAATTAAAACACTCTTAAAGCACGGCACCATGTTCTGTTCTGTCTGCAATTTCGTGACTTCGTACTGACCTTTCGACAACTTGGAATGGGTCATGCATGGCCTCTCCATACTGTCGACGTTACAACCCGCCGAGTCAATTGCAGACATCGCGGTTATATAGCAGAGACAAGAAAAGAGACAATAACGGCCAATGGGCCAATAATTAAGGCAATCTACCTTATAATTTCTCATCGCCATCTTCGAGTTCATCGTTCGAAGGAGGACGCATGTCCAACGCCGCGTACTCTCCCTTCGCGTCCTCCTTCACAGATCCAAACCTTCGCTGCGCCATCAGCACACCAATAGCGTACAGGGAAGGGACAGTCTAAATGATTAAAACGCGGCCACCAGCCCTGCTTTTCCTGGAGCAGGACAAAGGAGACTCACAAATAATAGCGCCAACCAAATGTGTACGGACCGGCCGGCCGGAAATGAGGCCGAGCCAAGTCTCGAAAAATGCGGGCAGAATGATTACACCACCCAGGCCAGCTAGCAACGTACCGTGCACGTCAGTGCGACTCTCCTCTGGGATGCGGTGGACGCAGCTCCAAATCGGGCACTGCATGACGTAAAGCAGCACGAGGCCGGCACCTCCCACCTGTCCGAAGAGGAAAAGGACCGGTTGTCAGTATGGGGAAGGCAAGGTGGCATTACATCATCGCCCTAGGTGGCATACTCGAACTGTGGTTATGCATGAAGATATGTGAGCGTGCCTCCTGTTATGGACGCGCTGGCTGAACAACGCGCAGTTGAGTGAAGCGCACCTGGGGGAAGGGGAAGAGGCACGAACCGACGGCAGGCGGCGCATCAGGAACGCCCTGGGACTTCAGGTCACGTTTGCATATCGGGCCATAAGCGCGCCAGGCGGTAACATGAGCAAGAAACCCACGATACAGAGCGCGCCGTGCACAGAAACTGCCGTTGCCACCCTTTTCGTCGTCACTTTCACTCTCATCTTCGGCTTTCTCGTAGTCGTGGTCATCAATCATCTTCGCCTTCGGAATGGGAATGCCCGGGATGTACTGGGGGAGGAGGGGGGACCGGGACTGGTGGCTCGGCGGGGATGGTAGGGATGCACGTCACGTTGAGCATGCCACGGCCAATTTTGTGGTGTGGTGATATGGGACCATCCGAGTCCGCCGATCCGGGGGCCTGAATGCCCAAATGATGTTCTACATCCCATCTGCGCGAAATGTCAAGTACAAAAAGCCGCGCATATATGTTCAGTACTGTACTTACGTTACAGGTGAACGCTATTTGGGGGTTCTCTACGGTGACCTGCACAGAACTCAATGGAGAAACGGAAACAGTCAGGGGGAGCACGCACATCGGTATCGGTGAGCGAGAGCTTGGCAGCGAACGGAGGGTGTGGATCCGGCGTCGGCATGACTTCGTACAACACCTTACACTGCAAGAGCGCCACAGAGTTATACTCGCCGTCTGCGCTGTGCGAGGGCCACACGACCACCATGGGACTGTCGCCCATGTTACGCCCGAAGCCGCTAACGTGCGTTGGCTGGACATCAGCGCGACGGTGGGAGGTCCGGTGTAAACGTACATGGCCATCCAGCCTAGCTTCTGGTTTCCCGTGGTGCACAGGATATCCGGCGCGCGAGTCAATAAACCTCGCAGGCGTGTGACAATAGACCACGTACATCGCGCTGTGCCGCCGTCCACGCTACAATTCGATACACATCACCTATCAAAACCATACGGTCTCTCCTGTTAGAGGAAATAAAACCCCACGCACGTGACTGTATATTATGTCGTGGGTAGTGCCAGTCGACTGCCTTATTTCCTGCACCGACTGGAGCTGTTGAAAAAGTTGTGCAGCGCGCGGGTTGATAAAAGGCGCACTGAGTCGGACTTGGAGGAGCCGCTCTTGAAGCTTGACTGGGAACGGGTCGAGGAAAAGGGCCGCGGCCAGCAAGAATTTCGTCGTCGAACCGCCACTGAGTATCCAAGAGCGCAGGGGGCGGACACGTCTGCGCTCTCTCTCACGAACAGTTTGGTTGGACAGCGCTTACGTAACGGTTACGGATATAAATAATATTGTCCACGGTCATTCGACTAGTAAAACTAACTTCGCCCGCTATCAAGTTCCCTCTCCCTGTATCCTCTCGAGCAGAGAATGTTGATGCGACTGCGAGCACGCGGCGCCCTTGATGCTGAACCCAACCGAAACATCCGGTGTCCCCGCAGGCGTCGGCAGATCCGAGCGCTGCGTGGGTGAAGACCTTGATTTCAATCCCTGTCGGCTACGCCCCCCCGCCGGTGACGGCGTTGATGTCCCATCCGTAGTAACAATGATGGTTTCCCCTCGTTCGCCACTTTCAGACGCTTCGTCGTCGAAGACTGCTGCCGTCGGTCGCCATCTTCTGCTGCTTCTACTGGAGTTGAAGCGCCCGAGCCCACGGACTGCTGAGGGGATGAAGACGAGGGGTGACGTCGTTGACGGACATGTTGCCCCCGGATGGACAGCTTCTGAGTTCCGTTTTGCTCTTGAGGCACGCCCGGCTCTTTACGCCCTGCTTTCCGCTTACTTGGAGGAGGTGCGTCGACAAACTCTTTGGGTCGGGAGTTGGTGATGGTGGTGGTGATGGCGGTTTTGCGGGAAGCGGGTGGCGGGTCAGCGCCTAATGTAATGTGCCAAAAAAAAAGGTAACAGTTGGAGAGGGCAAGGACGGAAGAAAGGAGCTTGAAGGCAAACCCTGCTGAGATCCGCTACCCGTTTCGACTCGGGGCTCTGTTGTTCATCAGCTAGACGAGAGATCTCAGTCAGAACCGAGTGGAGAGGCGCTGGAACAGCCCAGTTGATTTGCTGTTCCTTCTTCTGGGCGCGGGAAAGAGAGAGAAAAAAAAGATAAAGATCACGTCTGTTTCCCGCAAGGTCACGGACCACCAACCTGCTGGCATGTTTGTAATAGAATTTCGCACGACCCCCACGCTTGCACGTCCGACGGGGCTACTTGAATGAAAAACTGTTTTGGGAGGTGAGCGAGCGAAGGCACGGTAATCACAGCAGTACGCACGGGAAGGATTACGTTCAGCGCATCCACGACCTGCCGCCGCATCGACGCAAGCTCGCTCGACTCCGGGCTCTTCTGGCGATCGCACGCCGCAAGGGCGCCAGCCAGATGGGCGACGAAGAAGGCACGCGAGTCCTGGGACAGCCTTCCGAGCATCATTTTCCCCATGAGAGAGGACGTGCAGTAGAAGCGCAGGAGCTGCGCCAGATCCACGGCGCCTTTTGCATGGCACAAAAGGTCCGACAGCTCGGGGTACCCGCGGGACTGCTCCAGGCTCGCCGGGTTCCGCCCGGGCGGGAGGTCCTCCCTGGGCGCCGAGGCGGCGCGCGTGAGCAGTAGGAGGACCAACTCGGTCCCGCGCCGCGTTACCGTCCGTCGTTGAACGAGGGCAGGAAGACGAGATCGTCCTCGATGATCTTCGCCGCGTCTGCCTGCGAGAGCGTCAGTGCGCAGAAGCATGGAAGGTGAGATCGCGCCAAGTACCTTGATGAGGGTATCTATCGGCGCATCTTCTTGCCCGGCAGCACCGCGCCTTTGGCCCTGTAGCTGCGCGAGGACGGGCTTCCGGGGGTCCTGTGCGAGGAACGCGACGACGAGCGCCTCCGAGCGCTTGCGGATGGTCTTGTCTTCATCTTCCATGGAGTCGTCCGGGGGTACGATTTGGTCGCAGAGAATGCCGAGGGCGACCTTAGTACGGCCAAGCCCAAGGTGTTGTATGAGCACCATCTCGATCACTGTGACCTCCTCCGGTTCATCTGCACAGGTGATAAAACCGTTGACAACAACATTAAAAACGTACAGCAGGGACAAAAGAAGACCAGGCGGGAACGCACCGATCTGCAGCAATTGCACCAAGACGTCCACGTTCCACTCCAACCAGCTAGGCTGCTCCTCGGACATGCGAATGATAGCCTTATACCTCTTGATTCGTATCTGTAAATATAATAAAAGAGTCAGCTGATGGACGGTGCGTTATGTTGCCCTTACGACGCACATTGGAGTCCTGGCCCAAGGTCATACACGGCGTCTTCCTCGAGACCTGGGAACGCCTTGAAAAACTTGGTGATATTGCTGGCGACCATGCATCTGAGCGACGAGTGGTGGGAATGGGCAGGCTTTATCGCGCAAGTTTTCTCTGCTCGGCGGACGTGAACGGGAGTCGGCGGTGTTTGTTTCGCCAAACAAGACCGTGAGATGCAAGTACTGTACCGACGACCAAAGCTAGTAGGACACCTTCCAGTCACCAAAGCGCACTAGCCGGTACGAATCCCTCATCTGCACGGCTGACTTCGTAACTCAGTATCACCGACGCCCTATCCCACTCAACCCACTCCAAGTCAGCGACCTATTCTCCGTTCATTTCGTAGAATCAGCTATCTGCCATCCAAGTTACCGACAGTCCATTGCAATCGGCGATGCGTCCGACCATCCCTATCCATCCCCTCGCCTGCAAGAACGTCCTCGTCGTCACCGCCTTCACTACACCAGATGGGACAGCAGCACCGACTGACGACGACCCCGAACTAGCGCAGCCTAGGCAGTGGACACCCCCCTTTATTTGCGTATCTCTTCCTTCATGCTCATGCCGACACACGTCTCTACCTCTACCTGTGGGCCCCAGCACGGGCCCAGGCAGCGCGTGTCAGACTCGCAGGGCCCCGCAGTCATACTCGCTTGGGTCCACCAATTTCCTCGCGTCGTCACCGTCTACGTCCTCCATGCCTGACCACATTCGGCATGTCGCCTCTTCCTCCCTCCCTTTCTCCCTGACATTGCCGCCACCTATCTTCCCAAAGACCAATCCCCCATCCCCTCAAGATTCGTTGCTCAATGTGAGCACGACAATCTGCTGCACCGCAGCTCACCTCTGTCTCGAAGGGCCGCGCGTAACCGGCGACGTCAGACACTCCTTGCGATGGGACCTGATAACGACTCAATAGGGTCCATTTACACCAGCTAACTAGTGCTAGTAGAAAATACAGAAGCAGGTGAGTAGATTCCAAGTCTACTTACTTGAATATCGGCCTCCGAACCCGACCGCATCACCAACCCTCGCCTGTCGCCTCCGAGTCTAACCGCCTCTCCCCTTCTCGTACGGTGTGTCGATGAGACCCGGCAACCCGCTCACTGGCACGAGCCTCGATCCGGAAGAGTCAGCTGAGGTCGTCGTTGCCCTCGGCCCGCGTGACCGCTCTTTCGGCTTGATCGCTATCGGGGACGATGGAGAAGGGCCTGACAGTGCAAGGTTGGGACGATTTCCTGATAGAATATGAGATGGACCGTCGACCGCAGGGATGGACACCAATTTTGATTCAGACTAGATAGACTCTACCCTTGTACCGACATGTGCATACACAATACTGTCCGTAAAAGAGCTACGAATAAAACTGAAGCTATTCATGATCTGGACCAATAGACGAAAGTGGTTACGTAGATGTATCGCAACCAAGAGTGCGCCCTCCTCTTCCAGCCCCCTTCTGTTTGCCTGCCAGACCCTTGACAGCTGTGGGAACATTCCGGCAAAGTTGCGTTATCGTGTACACCTCGTGGCCGCCTAGACGCTCGAACCGCACCCTCACTCTATCCCCCATCACAATAACCTCCAGAACACTCTTCTACCCAGTATGGCTGCCGCACAACGTTTGGAGCACGCGCAAATATCTTCAAATTCGTGCGTAGATAGCCACTATCCCGTGCTTACTTGATACTAACCCACCACTCCAGCCGGCGTCCCTCACCATCGCGAAATCCAGGAAGAGGGTGCGTCATTCCCCTTTCTTGTCTTCCAATACTCAGTCAAGAACCGCCCTTGAACAGCCCTCGACACGCCGAGCCGCAGGAAGGCCCATCCCAGCTCCATGTTGACGTGACGGGTATGCACTCGAATCCTGACCCGTTGATTCCCCGATAGTATTTTAATTTATTCTTTAGTCCTCCGGGCAGAAAACGTTCCTCGTCTTAAGAATGTCTTTGGCCTAAAGTTCTTTGTTACTGTCGCCAGTCAGGCGATAGAAAAGAAGACGCCGAGTGTTCCGGCGAAGAGGCGTACCGCGAGGTGGGGCGAGAGTCTCGGTGCATTGTGAGCCATCCAAGTCCCTCTTTGGATGTTTTCTCCGACTGAGAGTTCTGTTCAGCATTCTACAACCGTCTACACCTCTCATATTGCGTCTTCATGCGGAGCGGTTCGCACGTCGAGATATCCATATCGCGGCGCATGAGATGATACCTGTCGAGTCCCAAATCGGTTCGTTTCTCATTAGAAACCTCGCTTGTTCGACTACCTAACATCTCGCGTGATAGACACACCTTTTGTCCTCACCAATGGCGATGGACAGGCTGGAGAGTCGGTGACGCTTTATCTGACAGTCATCGTGTCACCGAATACAACTTCCGGTACGACCTTGCCCATCAACAGCCCCATTATCCAATCAAACACAATCAACAACTCGCCTTCTGGAGAAGCTGAGGCCGCTGTGGCCCAGGAGCCCATGACTCCTACTCGATCCGCCATCGCCACCGGCTTCGAAACTCTCTCACCGCCTACCGATCACGCCAGCGAGATGAACACCCTTATCCCGCCAGCGGCCGATCGACGGGGATTGTCACCTGTCGAGAGTGCTCTCGATGGCGCCGGCGAAGCTATGGCGACGATGAATCTATCGAATAAATTGGAAGGCGCGCTTGGGAGGATTAAGTGGGTGATGGATGCTGTGAGCCCGGTTGCAGAAGTGGGTTATATAGTTCGTCCTTTTTGCCGATCCTTGACTGAGGCGAATGTCGTGTTCAGCTTCACCCGTATGCGAAGATGGCATTTAGTCTACTTTTTGCGATTCCCAAGGTGATCTGTTTGCGCAATTGTTGAATTGAGATACTCATGCTATGTTTATTCGGGTGCTAGACCCTCCTAGAACAATATCAACGCGACGACAACATCGGAACCTTACTTGACGCCATGCGCGATGCGTTTGATTTCGCAAACCAGGAAGAGCGTTTCAAAGCGATCGGACCTGATTCGAGGCAGGCGCAAATCCTTACGCTCATGTTGCAGCATGTCTGTAATTGCTGTGACTTTATTCGGTCATACGCAGAGGATTCGCAGCTATGTACGTAACCTTTACCCATTTCAGTGGCCGACGTAAACATGAAGTTTTCAGGGAAGCGAATATTGAAAAATACAGGCAGTGAAGTCAACAAAAAGATCGAGGACTTCCGCGCGACCCTTCTCGAACACCGGAAGGCATTCTTAGACGAGGCTAGCATCATCACAGAGATAACCGTACTCCAAATTCTGGACGATATGGGAATAATTTCGGGTCAGCTTGACGGGATGGCTACCCAGCTGAAGTGGGTGTCTAGCCAAGTCTCAGATGCCGGTACGTGGTTCTGATAGCTTGAACGATATCAATCTGACCATCGTTATAGAGCTGGATAGAAAAATAGGAGAAATCCCATATGGGACAGGCTCGCGATTCACGCCTGGCAAGGGCTGTCTTACGGGGACACGCACGGCGTTTCTGGACTTCATCGTGAATTGGGTGAACGACCCCGCTTCAGAGCGTTGTCTCGTGCTTTTCGGGCAAGCAGGCACGGGAAAGTCATCGATCGCGCACGAGATCGCACGTCGCTTCGACAAAGTCCATCGTCTTACGTCATCGTTTATCTTTTTACGGAAGGAGCAATCTAAACGGGAGGCTTATCACCTCTTCACGACTCTTGCTCGCGATCTCTCGGACCGTTATCCTTCGTTTAAAGCCGCGCTGGGAAGGGTCGTAAAGGACAACTCCTCTCTTCGAACCGGAACCCGCGACTACGGTACCCTGTTCGAATCCCTTATCCTGCAACCTCTTAAGGATGTGCACATCGTTGGTCCTATTCTTGTCGTAATCGATGCCTTGGACGAGAGTGGGGATGTAGCTGGCAAAAACGGTTTACACAAATTTCTTGCCGAAGCCATTTCTAAACTGCCATCGAATTTTCGCGTACTCATCACCTCACGACCCGAGCACGCCATCGAGTCTGCATTCGTCGAAGGCGTCAAAATCAAATACATGAATGATACCGAGCTGGCTGCCACGACGGATAACGATATTCTCGCGTTTCTCCAGAACGAGCTTCCTCCAGACGTCAAAGCCTATGGCGACGAGCTGACAAAAAGGGCAGAGGGTTCGTTTCAGTGGGCAGCGGTCGCGTGTGGATACATCTCAGACCCTCCCGAAGTCTTTGGCTTCAGCGGGACAAATTGTATAAATCACCTTTTGAAGCTCACTGCGGATCGCCTTGAACCAAGCCTTGGACAAGACCCATTGGACGAATTGTACGGGGAAGTCCTGGAAGGATACTTCACTCACGAGAACTCACGGCGACTTTTCCGCTCAGTTGTGGGACAGCTCATTACCTCATTCGAACCCCTCAGTATCCGCTCCTTGACTGCTCTGCGACACGCCTCCAACCATGCTTCCGACGGTAATGCCATCGTTATATTACTCCATCGCCTAGGCTCATTGTTGAGTAATGTCAATTCACCCGACGAAAACCTTCCTATCGTTCCCCTCCATACATCATTCCGCGATTTCCTCACAACTAAAGAGAAGAGCGGCAATTTTTGCATCGACCCTCGTGACGCTCACCATCAATTGGCGCATTCCTGTTTCAATCTACTACTCAAAGAGCTCAAATTCAACATCTGCAATCTTGAAACGTCATATCTTGCCAACAAAGATGTCGCGGACATCAGCTCCCGCGTTGATAAACATATCCCACCTGCTCTGTCGTACGCGTGTCGTTTCTGGGACGATCATATGGAACATATTGGTTTCGAAATCGATCTGTTTGGAAAACTTGGAAGTTTGTTCGAGCAGAAACTTCTATTTTGGTTGGAGGCCCTCAGCTTGACAAGCGATATGCGTCTTGCCTCCGCAGCGTGCTTGGCTGCGAAGGTGTGGTTAGGCTCTGATGAAGTCGGTAAAGAAGGTGTACGTACAATTGTTGATTCGACGAAGGCAGACAACTAATAGCTACGATATACAGGTTTCTCAGGCGGAACTAGAGAAATTGGGGTCGTTGGTCAATGATGCGTCTGTATTTATACGGCATTTCGGGATGGCCATGGCGAAGAGTGCTCCACATATCTATATTTCTGCTCTACCATTTGCGCCGTCTGGTTGTCCTGTCTCTGCAGGTTATTCCAGCTCATTTCCTCGAATATTACGCATGGAACGTGGGCGAATTTCTCACTGGCCGTCATCGGAGATGGTGATTCCACATCCTGGCGACGGGGTTCTTTCCGTTTCGATGTCATCAGACGGCCAGCGGATCGTCTCAGGCTCGAGGGATGGAACAATTCGTGTGTGGGACGCCAACACTGGAGAGACGGAGGTGGGCCCATTTACCGGTCACACGGATTTGGTCAATTCTGTGGCATTCTCGCCAGACAGCCAGCGGATCGTCTCAGGCTCGCGAGATCGAACAATTCGTGTGTGGAACGCCAGCACGGGAGAGATGGAGGTGGGCCCATTTACCGGTCACACGTCTTGGGTCAATTCTGTGGCATTCTCGCCAGACGGCCAGCGGATCGTCTCAGGCTCTTTCGATGGAACAATTCGTGTGTGGAACGCCAGCACGGGAGAGACGGAGGCAGGCCCATTTACCGGTCACACGTATTCGGTCAACTCTGTGGCATTCTCGCCAGACGGCCAGCGGATCGTCTCAGGCTCTCTCGATGGAACAATTCGTGTGTGGGACGCCAGCACGGGAGAGATGGAGGCGGGCCCATTTACCGGTCACACAGATTCGGTCAATTCTGTGGCATTCTCGCCAGATGGTCAGTGGATCGTCTCAGGCTCTTCCGATGGAACAATTCGTGTGTGGAACGCCAGCACGGGAGAGACGGAGGCAGGCCCATTTACCGGTCACACGTCTTCGGTCAATTCTGTGGCATTCTCGCCAGACAGCCAGCGGATCGTCTCAGGCTCTTTGGATCGAACAATTCATGTGTGGAATGCCAGCACGGGAGAGACGGAGGCGGGCCCATTTACCGGTCACACGTCTTTGGTCAATTCTGTGGCATTCTCGCCAGACGGCCAGCGGATCGTCTCAGGCTCGCACGATGGAACAATTCGTGTGTGGAACGCCAGCATGGGAGAGACGGAGGCGGGCCCATTTACCGGTCACACGGATTCGGTCAATTCTGTGGCATTCTCGCCAGACGGTCAGCGGATCGTCTCAGGCTCTTCCGATTTCACAATTCGTGTGTGGAACGCCAGCACGGGAGAGACAGAGGCGGGCCCATTTACCGGTCACACGTCTTGGGTCAATTCTGTGGCATTCTCGCCAGACGGCCAGCGGATCGTCTCAGGCTCGGACGATCTCACAATTCGTGTGTGGAACGCCAGCACGGGAGAGACGGAGGCGGGCCCATTTACCGGTCACACGCATTCGGTCAAATCTGTGGCATTCTCGCCAGACGGCCAGCGGATCATCTCAGGCTCTTCCGATCTCACAATTCGTGTGTGGAACGCCAGCACGGGAGAGATGGAGGCGGGCCCATTTACCGGTCACACGTCTTCGGTCAATTCTGTGGCATTCTCGCCAGATGGTCAGCGGATCGTCTCAGGCTCTTACGATTTCACAATTCGTGTGTGGAACGCCAGCACGGGAGAGACGGAGGCGGGCCCATTTACCGGTCACACGTATTCGGTCAACTCTGTGGCATTCTTGCCAGACGGCCAGCGGATCGTCTCAGGCTCGCACGATCGAACAATTCGTGTGTGGAACGCCAGCATGGGAGAGACGGAGGCGGTCCCATTTACCGGTCACACGGATTGGGTCGAATCTGTGGCATTCTCGCCAGACGGCCAGCGGATCGTCTCAGGCTCGCGAGATCGAACAATTCGTGTGTGGGACGCCAGCACGGGAGAGACGGAGGCGGGCCCATTTACCGGTCACACGTCTTCGGTCAACTCTGTGGCATTCTCGCCAGACGGCCAGCGGATCGTCTCGAGCTCGACTGATCGAACAATTCGTATGATGAACGCTACGACAGGAACTACCGAAACTAAAAGCCACGTTGACTTCACTAACCACTCCGTGATCAATGAGGAGGGATGGATATGCGGTGGTAAAGGCGAACTCCTAATGTGGATCCCGCAAACACATAGAGCAAATCTTCATCGCCCGAGTAATATCTGGGTTGCCGGCGAATATGAAACCCGCCTCGATCTGTCGACTTTCGTACATGGGCAGAGTTGGACTACTTGTATTACCTAGATAAACCGCTACAGTGTCACGTATATTTTCTTTAGGGCGATCTGAACTGCTAATGCGACGTGCTTCAGCTGATAACTTATGTAATTGTTCATTGAGGCAGTACACGCTGATATAGCGCTGATAACTCAGTCACAGGCAAGGTGTCGACGCTTTGCTCACCAAGTAATGTGAGTTCGTCGAGCGATAAAATCGCCGACACACATATTCAATAACTGGAGAAAGTAACTGATTCATCACGACGCCTGCGGCCGTCTCCCACTGTCCCTCATGTGAACCGATTGACAAAGAACATGACCAAAAACGCAATCGCGACGACGACGACGCTCGATGTCGTTCAAATACGTCGTTCCGAGTGCCTTCCCCCAGTGATCGTGCACTCGCACCCGCACCTGCTTCGCCACCTTCAGGTTCACGCCCACTGGGCGTGAACCGGTGGCACCTCCTCCGCGGCACGCAGCACCCCCTGGTCCGCCCCCAACGCGCTGGAGAAGTACCCCGCGTTCCGCCGCATCTGGTCACCAGCCCCTTCTGCAGCGCCGTGTTATGCTGCAGCAGCGCAGACGCAGACTTTGCGTCGTCCCCCGTGTTGCCCGCGCCGGTCGTGGACGGCGTCCGATCCGGCGGACAAAAGGCGCAGGTCTCGTCGTCGGCCAAACCAACGAGCAGGACCACGTCCGCCGCAGCTGCGGCTGCGAAGGCCTCTGCATCCCCAGTGGTGAGGAGACCCGACGTGGTGGACGAAGGAGTGCAGGGCGTTGGACCGTTAGCGGACCGGGTTTTCGGGTGACAGATTGGGATGGGTGCAGTACGGCAAGAAGGAATAGCTATAGATGCGAAGGCTCAGGAGCGACCTGCTGTCATAGAGAAGGGAAATTGATGAGGGCATACAATGGCGACGTACTACCTCGTTGGCGGATTGCATATAGGCGCCCAACATGTCCAGCAGGCCACGAATGCTCGCAAGGCGTTTCCCGAGCTTTCTGCGCATTCAACTGGTTGGTGCCAAAGTTCCCTTGTGTTTGGGTTTCGAGTTAAGAGGGTTGAACGTCATTGTCGAGCTCCACGATTGTGACGTTTCCCAGCAATCGTCAGGCGTGCTTCGATTGCTACAAGAAATACGCTGAGTCTCCTTGCGAGATATGGGCCTCGCTGAACAAGGGAAGCACCTGTAGCACTCTCTCCGATTTGAGTCATTGCGTCCAGCTCCGCCCACCTCAGTCGGCCTCATTGACGGATTTGTCGAGACGCCGCGCAAGGCGGACGAGTTGATCTTTGACTGTCATTTGGAGATAAATTATGGGACATAGGAAGACAGAAGAGGATATTTTGGGTCGAGGAGTAGCTGCGAGCGTAAGCATGCCCAACCTTGTGCCCAACTTGCCCAAGTGTCGCATTGGTTTCTGCGAAACGTACGTGATCACATATGTCCGAATTGTCTTCGTTTCGGACACGTTTCATCAATTTCGTTTCGTCCATCAGCACGTCATCAGCAGGTATGATACAGATAAATGGTCTCGGATTAATAAATTAAAAACACTCTTGAAGCACACGTACACTCGGCACCATGTTCTGTTCTGTCTACAATTCCGTGGCTTCGTACTGACCATCTTTGAGTTCGTCGTTCGAAGAAGGATGCGTGTCCAATGCCATGTACTCTCCCTTCGAGCCCTCCTTCACCGATCCAAACTGTCGCTGCACCGGCATCACACCAATAGCATACAGGGAAGGAACGGTCTAAACAATTCAAACGCGGCCATCAGCCCAGCTTTTTCTGGGGCAGGACAAGGGAGACTCACGAATAGCAGCGCCGACTGGCCGAGATGAGGCCGAGCCACGTCTCGAAAAATGCGAGCAGAACGATTACGCCGCCCAGGCCAGCCAGCAACACATTGTGCGCGCCAGTGCGGCTCTACTCTGGGATGCTCCAAACTGTGCACTGCACGACGCACAGCAGGAGGAGGCCGGCACCTCGCACCTCCCAAGAGGGAAAGGACCGGTCGTCAGTACGGGGAAAGCCAGGTGGGATTACAACATCACCTTATGTGCCATACTCGAGCCGTGGTTACGCATGAACAAATGCGCGAGCGTGCCTCCTGCTATGGACCCGCCGGCTAAATGACACGCAGTTGAGTGAAATGCAACTGGGGGAGGGGGAAGAGGCACGAACCGACGCCAAATGGAAGCAGGCCGCGCATCAGGAACGCCCTGGGACTTCCCATCGCTTTTGCATATTTGACCATGAGCACGCCAGATGGCAACACAAGCAAGAGCCCCATGGTACAGAGCGCACCCTGCACGAAACTCACAGGACTGCCGCCGCCACCCTTGTCATCGTGGTTTTCACCCTCATCTTCGGCTGTCTCGTCATCGTGGGCGTCATCACCGTTGTCTTCGGGATGGGAATGGGAATGCTGGGATGGACTGGGAGAAGAGGACTGGTGGCTCGGCGGGGATGGTAGGGATGTGCGTCGGGTTGAGCCTGCCGCAGCTGATTTTTTGGTGTGTTGATATAGGAGCATCCGAGTCCGCCGATCCCGGGGGCGTGCAGCTGAATGCCCAAATGACGTTCTACATCCTGTCCGGCGGCGCCTGTGCGAGACGTCAAGTACAAAAAGCCGCGCATCATATATGTACAGTACTTACATTCCACGTGAACACTATTCGGGGGTTCTCCAAGATGGCCTGCACAGAATGCAATGAAGGAAGCAGTCTGGGAGAGCACGCACATAGGTATTGGTGAGCGAGAGCGAACGGAGGTGCGGATCCGGCGTCGGCATGACTTCGTACGGCACTTTACACTGCGAGAACGCCACGGAGTTATACTCACCGTCTGCGCCGCGCGAGGGCCACACGACCACCATGGGGCTGTCGTCCATGTTACGCCCGAAGCTGCTAACGTGCGTGGACTGGACGTCAGTGCGACGGATGGAGGTCGGGTGTAAGCGTACACGGCCATCCAGCCTAGCTTCTGGTTGCCCGTGGTGCGCAGAATATCTGGCACGCGAGTCAATAAACCCCACGGGCGCGTGAGAATAGACCATGTACATCATGCTGTGCCGTCGTCCGCGCTACACTTGACACACATCACCTATCAAAGCCATACAGTCTCACTTACCTGTTTGAGGAAAGAAAAACCCAATGGACGTCGCTGCTTATTGTGTCATGGGCGGAGCCAGTCGATTGCCTTATTTCCTGCTTCGACTGGGGTAATTGAGAAAGCTGTGCAGCGTGCGGGATGATAAAAGGCGCACCAAGTCAGACTCGGAGGAGTCACTCTTGATGGGGGACGGGGCAAGGAAGAGGGCTGCGGCCAGCAAGGATTTTATCGTTGAATCACCACTGGGTATTCTCATCGAAAAGCGCAGAGGTAGACACGTCTGCGCTCTCACGAACGGACGGGGTAATTTAAAATTCGCAGCGCTTGGTCACGTAACGGTCGTGAATAATACGGTCGAAGTTCTCGCGTTCATTCGACCAGTAAAAATTACCTTCCCTCGCGAGAGTCTCGATCCCGTCACGCGTGGTGACCAGCGCCTGGGGGCCGATCGCTGATTCAGCGTGGCGCGGCGGTTCCCGCCCCGGGGAACGGGTCGTCTGTTTGGCGCGCGTCTGGCGCGTGGCGCCAAGCGGTGGCAAACAACCCGAACGGGCTCTCCCGCCTGTTGGTCATCCACGCCGCGCCGTCCCTTTCCTCCTTCGTCTTTCTGGCCGTCCCGCCCCGACTCTGCCACCTTTTGGGCGATTCCGCGCTGAGAAAACTGAATGGCTGCTCCGTGAACCCAGATCGTTCGTCCGCGATGGCGGTAGGCTGCGTTTGGGATTTGCTCCCGCTCTCGTGGACCTCTCGCTGGTCTCGCTGGTCTCA
Source organism: Lactarius deliciosus (assembly GCA_021525775.1). Classification (NCBI taxonomy): domain Eukaryota; kingdom Fungi; phylum Basidiomycota; class Agaricomycetes; order Russulales; family Russulaceae; genus Lactarius; species Lactarius deliciosus. The sequence goes on from JAKELK010000086.1 coordinate 187,645, forward strand.
GTCTTGGCCTCCTGCCAGCTCCTGCTCCTCCTCGCCCTCCTCGCCCTCCTCATGACCGAGCTCATCGAGAAACGAGAGAAAGAGAAACAACAAGACCGACAGTCGACCGCCGCGGCGTCCGAGCGCACGGGATCGCCCCATCGCGACGAGCCGATGGACGTCGACGCGCCTGCGTCCCCGTCGTCGTCGTCGTCGACGACGAACGCGGGAGGCCTGCCCTTCCCGGGAACGGTCGTCGACGGCACGCACGCGGTGGTGCACTACGACCTGTGAGTCCCCGTCCCCATTCCCATCCCCATGTCTTTGTCCCCCGCCACGCCACGCCTCGACGACGCTGACGCGCCGTCCTCCGTCCTCCTCCCCCCTTCCTTAGCAAGAACCTCTCGAAGGCGACCCTCCGCGACCTCTGCGACGGCTTCCACCTCGCGAAGACTGGGAACAAGGCGACGTTGACCGACCGGCTGAAGAAGTTCAGCGCGGACCGACGGGAATGGGACGGGTGCGTGTCTCGACCCTCCTCCTCCCCTGCGTCGACTGACCGAGCTCGCGACCCCCCACAGCCTCCTCCCTGGCGCACGCAACCGGCACCGCGGACCACGAGACCCCGGCGTCACGAAGGGTGGCGTCGCGAAGCCTCTGAAGAAGAAGGGGACCACGAAGCTGTCCGCTCTGCGACGCGAGCTCCTCTTCAGCGACGGCGCGGGCTCGACGACGAGCCAGCCTTTCCTCCCCACCGAGAGGTCGAAGGACATGCGCACGAGGGAGGAGAAGGCGGCGCTGCTGTCGTGGGTACGTCCACGTCCTCGTCCCGTCCCGTCCCTTCTTGCCTATCGTTCGCCCTGACCCGTCCCTCCCTTCCCTCCCCCACAGGCCCGCGAATTTGTCGCGCGCAAGAGACGTGGAGGCCGTGGAGGCCCACCACACCCAGCGCCCGCGCCGTCCTCGTCCTCGTCCTCGTCGTCACAGCCCTACGTGAGTCGCGACGCGACGGCACCCGTCCACGGCGACGCCGGTGTGTCTGAGGGTCCTCCGATGGCGGTAAGCTCGTTCGTTCCCCGTTTACGAGGCGCGATGCTCACGTGTCTGCACTCGCTCACACAGGTCCAGAACGCCGCCCTCGCCGAGCGGATCCAGCAAATACAGGCCGAACTCGCGACACTGATGGCGGTCGTCGTCGCTCCCTCCTCCTCCTCCTCCTCCTCCTCCTCTTCCGCCGCCGCCGCCTCTGCCTCCTCCTCCTCTTCCCCCGCCTCTGCCTCCTCTGCCCCCTCCGTCGTCGCCGCCGCCACCGCCACCGCCACCGACGGAGCCCCTCCCTCGACGGCAACACCACCGCAAGCTACAGCGCCCCACGAACGGCCACCGACACTCGCCGCGTCTGACCCTGGCCCACTGCCAGTGGAGTACCTCAAGCTCGCAAACGGCGCCGTGCTCTCCTTCTCAAAGCAGAGTGTCCCCGACCCGCCTCGATCTCGTTTGCGAAGGACATCCCTCGGCTGATCAGGATGTGGGACGACGGCTCACCGGAATGGAGCCCCTCGGAGGCCGTGCTCCGCGTTCAGGGAGTGCCGATCGCGCTCAAGCACTGGCCCGTTCTGTACCGCTACGGTAAGTCCGGGCAGTGGGCGGGCACGAAGAAGAACTGGGCTCACTGGCGGGTAAGTGTTCGCCCCCCGGCTCTTTCTCTGCGACGCGCGGCGCTTACCACCTGTGTAGGACATCGCCACGAGCTGGCAAGAGCTCACGGAGAAGGGCTTCTGGCTCAAGTTCTCGACCGACCACCAGCCCATGTCGTACACCGCGATCTGCGAGGTGCTGAAGGAAGAACGCGCGGCCGCCAATCGCCGCCTCGCCCAGCAAGCCAAAGACGAGTACGGAGACGGATTCAGTTCCGTCTTCGAGTATCGACGGGGCAGCGACCACCTCGTGAAGAACAACCAGTCGGCGATCGCGAAGCAGTACCGCAGCCTGCAGATGGCAGGTTGACGGGCGGGCGGGCAGGCGTGGTCTTTCGTACATACATACAACATCGGATTCTCGTAGTCGTCGTCGTCGTAGCCTCCCACATATACATACACACGTAGTAATCGTTCGTACTCGTTTACGCCCCCGCTTCCCTTTGTTCTCCCCGTAGTCGTAGCGTACACTAGCGTTCACTAATCGATCCCGTTTTGCTTTGCTTTTCTGGCCGAGTCGTTCGCGCGTTTCAGGAGCAGTGGCACGTCCGGCCACACGCGAAGCACTTCTAGTGATGGTAAGGTTCGGTTCTGAACCTCGGTTCGAACCTGAACCGGACCGGTCTGAACCCCAATTTCGGGTTCGGGTTCAGCTGTTGACCTGAACCGAACCAATGGTTTGGTTCAGGGTTCAGCAAATTCCTGAAACTGGAGAACCAGTTCTGAACTGGTTCTGAACCAATGAACCATTGAAAATATGCAAAAGATTTAGGCACTCAAACCAAAATCAAAAGTGTTCTATTTAGTGAATGGCATAGATTTATGTACCCATGCAGGTTCAGCCCGGGAGTTTGGGCAGGTACGGGTATGACTCGGAGTACTGAATTTGTGACCCTCATGAAATCCGTCCCCAGTGGTCATCGGTCATGGGTTTCGCTGGGCACGCAGGTTGCCGGACCGGATGCTGCTGCAACGTGTCAACAGACTGCCATTGTTTTCTGACGCTCACTGGCAGCGCTCGTCAACTGCGTTCCTTGGCCCAGGGAACCCTCAATTTAAAGAAGCTAAGTGTTTTTCCTTTGTCTGACCCTTTTAGCTAACTAACTACAATGTTTTCTAGGTTTCAAACACGTTCTTGGCGCTGCCTCCACCTCGCCTGCCATTGTCATCTGACGTGCTCGTCGACTGCATTCCTTGGCCCAGGGAACCCTCAATTTATAGCTAAGTGTTTTTCCTTTGTCTGATCCTTTTAGCTAACTACAATATTTTTATTTCTTTCTAGGTTCCAACCACGTTCTCGGCACTGCCCCCACCTCGCCCCATGCAGGCCTGTATTGCCACCACCACCTTTGGCTTGCAAGTGCCAATTCCACCTTCTTGCAGTGCACAAGAGCTGCCATGCCCCACCACAACACTACGACACCACCGCGATGCTACGACAGCGACACGACGCCACAGCGTGATGAAGACCGTGACACGGTGCGTGGCGCTACAACAGCGACATAGCGCGCAGTACTACGACAGCGACACGACGCCACGGCGTGACGAAGACAGCAACACGGTGTGTGGCGTGATGAAGACATCGACATGGCGCATGGCGCTACGACAGCGACACAGCGCGTGGTGCTACGACAGCGACACGACGCTGTGGCGTGACGAAGACAGTGACACGGCGCCACGGCATGGCGAAGACAACGACACAGCGCCACAGTATGGCGAAGACAGCAACACTGTGCCGCGGCATGGCGAATACGGCGACACGGCACTGTGGCCCTTAGTTTACAAGTCTATAGTCACTGTACTAGTAGCATACATGAGTTAATATAATATATTTGGGTATTTTGGGTGCATGGGTCGCAAGGGTGTAGAACCCTTGTGACGCTTGACTGACCCTTACCCCTTGCTGCAGGTAAGGGTTTCGACGGGTACGGGTACGGGTACAAAAAAAACCCGAGGGTTACCTGGGCCACACACTAGGCTTTGTTCAGGTTCGGTTCAGGTTCAACCCCTCCCCGAACCTGAACCGAACCATTGTGAACCTGAACCAATGGTTCAGTTCAGGGTTCAGCCTAGACCCCTGAACCGAACCAATGGTCCGGTTCGGGGTTCGGGAAAAAAGGTCAAAGAACCGAACCGAACTGAACCTTACCATCACTAAGCACTTCAACGCGGGGGCACGGTTGAAGTCGAAGAAATCCTCGCGTTTCTGCGTCGGATCGTCGTTCCACGAAATCAAGTACTTGACTATGGTCATGTGAGAGAAGTCGACGCTCCACCCCCCCCACTCGCAGATCTTCCGGAGCGGCCACCTGAGGTCAACGGAGAACCACTGGCACCCACCATGCCGGAATGAGTGGGTGCCATAGGGGGCGGGGTCGACGCCGATGTCGATCAGATTGTTTCTGAACATTTCCAGGAAGCACTCGGCCATCTATTATAACCAGCAAACGGAACTCAGTAAGTCGCCCATCGTAGTGACGACGCGCAACGAGCGGACAAGGCCCGCGCGCGAAAATCTCGCGCACCATCGGCTGGTTATTTTCCAAGACCCGGTCACCTGACCCGAGTCGGCGAAAAACATAGCCATTCTCGATCTCGGTGGCCTCCAGCCACTCGGCATAGGCCTGCACAGGGCAAAGGTATGCCATTGAATCGGGCATCTCGTGCAACACAAATGGCTTGATGTCTTTGCAGCAAGATGTGAGATCAGTCTAGGCCCTTTTTAAGGGCTTTTTTGGTTGGACTCACCCCCAAATTGGCTTGTCTTTCTGAATGGCAATGTCAGCACAAGTGTGTGGGCATCTAGCAGGACAAAATCATGGCTCTGGATCTTGAGCACCTCATCCACACGGAGAAGGCAGCTGAATGCCAATGTGAAGGCAAGCTGAAGCAGCCATTGTGCACGTGGACCCCCCCACTGATCTCCATCCTTCTTCTTTGTCCCTGGTGTGTAGTCCTTCAGGTCCCAGTTCTCTGGTCTGCTGTTGAAGTCGTACAGCTTTTTCAAGGTGTCCTGTGTCATCACCAGCATGTCAGCTCCAAGTGTACACCTTCCCTGCCACTGGCACATGGCATAGTGAATGACATACAGCAGTGATTGCCCTTGCACTTGTGGCAGCCTCTCCAGCTCTGACCTTGCGTCGGTGCAAGCTGAGCATGTACCGAGAAACCATCTCAGACACAGATGGATTCCCCACCATGCTGCCACCTTCACTGCAGTGCCAATCCATGGACCCAAGGCCATGAAGGCGACCAAAAGCATATGTCATTGAGGCACACATCTTCTGTGCAGTCCCATATGTTGCACGCACTTCATTGGATGGCCTCTTGGTCCCATCAAGGTTGAGCTCATCACACCTGTACCTTGCCAGTGAGGACACAAGTCTCAAGAAGCAGAATGTGCTCACTCATTCATGATCCACGCAACAATAAACTGTGGGGCATATTTGTGAGGCCTGTTGCTGAAGAACTCAGGGTCGCCAGGGCCAACAAGCTTCTTCTGTGTGAGAAACCCCTTGCACTGTTCTATGAGGCTGGAAGGGGCATGTATCATGAGTGCCAGCCATGAGCAGGACCTGCTGGAGGTACCTACTGAGAGTACTCAATGTGTGTCCCATCTGATACCCCCCTCGACACATCGTTCAATGTGGTGAGCAGCTCCAAGAAATGGGCAGGGGCATCCAAGTCAGACTCCTCAGGCTTATCAGGGTCAGAGATAGTAGCTTCTTGCTCTCCTGCAAGGTCATCCGACACATCTGCCTTATCAAGCTGACCCACAGGCTTGGAGGGCACAATGATGTCCAAGACACCAGCATATGAGATGGGGTTGAAGCCAGTCATCGAAGATCGAGTCAAAGATAACACCGAGCGACGAGCGATTGTCCACGCGTCGTTGTGTGTCGACGGGGTCACATGTTATCCGACCGAGTTTGGTTTACACTGCATTCGTTCTATCATATCGCCTCCTCCATAATCGCCTCCCTTCGGTCACCTCTCCCGTCTCGTTCCCAAGGCATGCCCTTCCTTCCCCTCTCCATCCGCATGCACACCCTTTTCCCATGCAGCCTCATGGTCTGCCTCAACCCCACCTGCGCCGTCGGTCGGTATCGCCTCAACCCCCCCCCCCCCCCGATATACCGACTGGATGCTTCTTCTCTCACAGGCACAGCAATGAGCACTGCACCCTAAGCGTCGCAGCACGTGTAGGACTGAGCCTCGTCCTTGGTATGCGCCCCCCCCCCTCTGTTTTACATCGCTCAACAAACTTTCGCGCTCACACTTCCTTCTCGTTGCAATGGCTCGGTACATGCGCTATTGCCGTCGGCGCGCCGCACAGATCTACATTGCCAACGCCCTGCAGAACCAGCTGAAGGCAAACAACGGCTCGGGAGGCGCCGGCCCCCCCAACGCACCCCAGTACCCACCACGAGTGCATAGCCCCAGCGCCATCCCCCACTACATGTACGACCCCAACACAGGATTCGTTCTGGTTCGTCCGGCTCACTCCCCCGTTCCACTTCCTGACCACTGACGTTGATGTCATTGTGTGTTATTCATTAGCCCGCCTCCCGATGTGCACTTGCCCCGACTTGTCAAGATTCGACATGCTCGTATGAGCGACGATCCCCGGCGGTGGCACTTTGCCGTTCGTTCGTTATCGCAGTTGCATGACTCGGATCCTCAATGGTACGTCGTCGTCGTTGTTCGTCCTACGCTACCACCCTGCTCACTTTTCACTCAAGCCCCCACCCCGCCTGCCACGTCTCCCTCGCCTCATTGTCGCCGTTGCTGACGATGTGCAAGGCACACTCCAGGGCCAAACCCGCGCGGGGCTCTTCATCCACCCAAACGACTCAACCTGGCGTGCGCGGACGCGATTTCAGTGGAGCTTGGTTGGCGGGCTCGACAGAACATGTCGGCGTCGGTGTTGTGCGGAACAGGAAGGCCCAGAAATATCTCAACCCTCCACCGTGTTACGATCTCAGCGGATCGTCCGGCACGAGGTGCTTCTCGATCGATAGTACGTGCGCAAGCTTGTAGCCTTCGAAGGATAACCCAGGTATGGGATATGACGAAGGGTTTCGAGGAGGTGAAAAGACGGGGCTTTGCTCACACAAGGCAAAGGAGAGGAATTGGAATCGTGCTGAGAATTTATCAAAGACTAGCTACCGAATACAAGCTAGTCTACTACATCTTATATATTCGTACAGACTTGATTTTTCGGGACAGTTTTACAGAGACGCATAAGTGCCAGCGGGGTGAGCCCGCTGGCGAGTGAGCTGGCAGTCACGTCGTGAGTCTAGGAGTCCTTACTTTGAGCCGAGTTTCTTCCGACCACGTCACGTGTCACGTGATCGTGACACAGCCCCCGTACTAGCCGAAGTTGTCTCGACTTCGACGTCGTCGCCGTTTATCGAGTGTCGTCGCGTGCTGTTGGTTCGGTCGTAGGGAACGAAGCGTGCGTGGGATACTACGTGGTGTGTGCAGGGGTCGGAAAAATGGGGGTGTCGGATGGGTACATAGCAGCGCATTCCGCGGATGCAAAATCGATGAGGACGCGGACACTCGTGGGCGATGTGGGGTTCGTCGCAGAACATGCATTTGACGTCTCTTGCCGGTTCGTCGTGCAAGACAGGGAACGGGAGAGGTGGGATTTGAGGTGGGGGGATCGGGTCGCGAAGCGGGGGACGAGGGGGAATGGGTCAGGGAGCGACGCCCTCGAGGCTATCCATGTGAGCGCGGAACCTGCGATCGTTAGATGTGGGGTCATCCATGTGATACACGTCTAGTCCGCTGGGCAGGGGGTGCGGGAGGTAGGGATAAATGCGGGATGCGACATTAGCATCGCGAAGTCTTCTGTCGATGCCCTCTGCCTCTGCTAACCAGTCATTCCACGTGTTGTCGAGCTCTTGCATGCGTGTGAATAGTTTGTGTTTGCGACGGGTGGACCACCTGAATCGATGGATATCAGCGGCTACTCCCGGGTTGGCCATGAGGGCGAGTGTGCGGTCTACTTTGTGCCTCGCCGAGTGCGTCTCCTGGAAGAGTGCCAGTGAATGGTTCAGGAGAACTCCCACTACTGGATGTGACGGGACCGGGATGGCATACAGAGGCTTGTAGTATTGGGGTTTCCCCTTCCCTTCCGTGCCCAGGGCGACGGGCTGGTCTCGCTGATTAATCGCGAATCGGATAAAGGGAGCTGGCCCTCTCGTTCCATCTGCGAACAATATATCGAAGGCGTACGGTTCGGTACGCTGCGTTATCTTCCACCCCAAGCCCGGATGTTCTGGTGGCACTGGCCCTATTAGGTTTGCCATCGGGGGCGGCGATCGAAACGCCCCGTCGAAGGGGTCTAGCGGCGGCTCTTGTGACTCTTCGTCCGGACTGTCTGAGAGGTCAATGGGGGCGTCTGGGACGGGGGGCCTCACGGCTGGTATGCGGGGTATCTCCTCAATAGATTCTTCGACCGGTTCTGGCACATCCGGTGGATACACACTGTGCTCGCGGATTGCCTGCTGTGCCATCTCTTCGCGTTTCTCTCTCCGTAGGCGTTCTCTCCGGTTGGCACGTGCTCTAGAGTGTCGACGTTTGCTGGTGTCTGAGTCACAGTACATGGACCATCCGAACGAATCGGCTTTGGTGGTTGGAGTGTCCGTGCGCACGTCGTGGTCGAGGGGTAGACGCGCCCATTCTTCGACACGTCGGTATATTTCGAGACGATCGATCTCTAGGAGTTCGTCGTCAGGGACGTAGTAGTGCTGAGGGGGGTGTTGAGCGAGCGGTGCGTGGATGACGGGGATGTCCATGTCGGTAGCAGAAGGAGCAAACTCGATGTGGGCGATTTCGACGGCGTTGGATTGTCCTTCGTGAAAGGCTTTTATCCGTTCGGGGGTGTGAATGTCAGTAGCCTTTTCCCAACTGTCATGCGCTGCCGAGAATCCTTTCCATCGCACTAGATACTGATGGGTTTTGCCTTGTCCGTGACGTCTTTCCCCGAGTATGGCTTCGACTTCCCATTCTTCTTCGCCGTCTACGAGGTCTGGAGCTGGTTCTTCGAAGTTCGGACCATGCGTCTGCGTTTCGCGATAAGGCGTCAGTAAGCCGGCATGGAACACGCTATGGACTTTCCACGTCTTGGGGATGGCGAGTTGGTACAACATGTCAGAGAGCTTCCGTGCTATCGTAAAAGGGCCGTATCGTTTCGGGGCCAGTTTCGCCGTGGGTTGGGTCATCCGTAGGTTAGTGGCGTTGAGACAGACCCTGTCGCCCATCCGATATGGGATGAACTTTGATATGTGTATCCAAGACTTCTGGGCTTGGTCCATAGCTTCGTGCGCCGCATGTCGTGCTTTCTGGAGCTGTGCCAGTCACGCGGACGTAGTCGGCACGTTGGAGTCGTCGGATCGTGGCTGATGTATTGTGGGTACGAATCCCACGAGGAGGTTGAACGGGCTCTCTTTGGTCGTTTCGGACTTCCAACTATTGAGCGCGTACTGGGCAATGGGGAGCCAGTCCGCCCAGTTGTTCTGCTGGTAATTGACGTAGATCCGCAGATACTGCTCTAGTTGTTGGTTTGTTCTCTCGGATTGTCCGTCCGTCTGCGGATGATAAGCGGAGCTAATGTTCTGTTCGATCTGCAGTTTTCTGCACAGTTCTTTCATTATGGCGGCCGTGAAGTGTGGGTCTCGGTCTGATATGACCTTTCGCGGGAGGCCGTAGTGTGGCAAGATGAACTGTAGATACTTCCGCGCCACGAGTTCTGCCGTGATCGATTCGTGACAGGGTATGAATATGCTAGCTTTCGAGCACGCTTGGTTGGTGATTGTCAGGATCGTGTCGTAACCACGCGATTTTGGCAGTTTCGTAATGAAGTCTAGTGTGATGACTTCGAATGGTAATTTTCGTTCGTTATGCAGGATGGGAGAGATTGGTGGTTTTGGTCGTCCCGGGAGGGCTTTGGTACTCTGGCAGACTGCGCAGCCTTTCACGTAATCTGTCGTAGTCTCCTTCATTCGGGGCCACCAGTAGTGTTGCTGTATGTGGTCCAGCGTTTTCGCGATTCTGGGGTGTCCCGCGGTAGGTGTGTTGTGAAACAGTGAAATCACCCCCCTCCTAAGGTCCAGATCGTCCATGATCACGAGACGAGAGTAGCGCCAGAAAAGACCATTGGAGATGACAAGCTGGGCGCGTTGGGCCAACGCTTCCAAGGCAGGCATGTGGGACAACTGAGCTGCGCGGCAGCGGTCGTCGAGCGAAGAGGTCTCGGCGGCGTCGACAAAGAGTGTGGGAGGCAAGACAAGGACGTCCGTATTGTCGGCGGTGTCGGGTGCGTGCAGCGGGTGGCGAGAGAGGGCATCCACTTGGAGCAGTGCGCCAGGCCAGTGGATGAGGCGGAGGTCATAGTCAGCAAGGATGTTGACAAGGCGTGCGACGCGGCGGTTGATACGCTGGGGTTGGCGGTAGTGAAGCAGGTTCACGTGATCGGTATAGACAGTGACGGGATGGCGAGCACTGACCAGCAAGTGGTGCCAGTGCTCAAGACCGCGGACGAGTCCCAGGAATTCGCGGTCATAGACGTCGTAGTTACGTTCGGGCTCGGAGAGCGACTGTGAGAAGTAGCCGACGACCTGTGGTTTACCTCGCGGGTCGGTCTGGGTGAGGATGGCGCCGAGAGCAAAGGCAGAGGCGTCGGTCTGGAGTTCGTATGGTAGGGTCGGGTCGGGTTGACGTAGCGCGGGACAGGAGCAAGCGACGTCGATGAGTCGTCCGAGTGCCGCGGTACATTCTGGGGTCCAGTGGAAGGGTGTATCCTTCTTCAGGAGCGCGTTCAGGGGTCGTGCCATGTGTGCATATCCTGGTATGAACGGTCGTTGGTAGTTGAGGATTCCGAGAACACTACGGACCTGCCGGATGGTTGAGAGGTCACGCGGCCAGTCCCGGAGGCCAATGATTTTGTCTTCACCCATCCGGATTGATCCTTCGCAGATAGTCATGCCGAGGTAGTTGATCTCGCATCGCTCGAACTCACATTTCGAGAGCTTCAAGAAGTAGCTTTCCGCGGCTAAGGTGGCGAGAACGAGGTTGACAATGAGGCGATGTCGAGTAAAATCCAGTGTCGTGGCAATCAAGATGTCGTCCATGTAGATGTAGAGTTCCGTAGGGAAGCGATCCAGGAGTGGACGGAAGATGCGGAACATTGCGCGCATGAATGTCGCGGGTGAGTTAGTCATGCCAAAGTACATCACCAGCAGTTCGAACATGCCACACGGCGTTTTGAATGCTGCTTTCCAGCAGTCTTCTTCCTTCACGCGGATGTTATTGTACCCCCAGCGTATGTCGAACTTAGTGAATAGTGTTTTGTCGGCCAGGGAATCTAAGATATTGGAGATCAACGGGATCGGGTATTCGTCGCGTACAGTCCAAGCGTTTAATGCTTTGTAATCTTGTACGGGTCGAAGTTTTCCGTCTTTCTTCTTCAGAAAGAAGAACGACGAAGCATATGGCGACTTCGATTCACGGATATAGCCTTTTGCGAGATGTTCTTGCAGGAATTCGTCCAGGTGTTCAAGTTCTCGGGGGTTCAATGGATAGATTTTACACGGCAGGGTGGCGGGAGCGCCGGGTTTCAATAGGATAGTGTGGTTGTCGGGTCAGGCCGGGGGGAACCGCTTGGCGGCTTCTTCCGAGAATACGATGGCATGCGCCTTGTACGCATCGGGGAGGGTGACTTCCTCCTTGGTCCGGTTTGCCTCCTCGGCCCATTGTTGGGCGATGGTCACGATCTCCTCCTCTCTCTGCGTTAACAGTACTGGGGGCTCGTCCAATTGTCCTCGAGCCCAGTCAATTTGGGGTTTGCGGGTCTGGAACCAAGGGTATCCGAAGATGAGTCGCGCATGTCCCAGGTCGGTCACATAAAGTGAAATCGATGAAATTTGGTCGTCGTTTTGGTACGCTAACGTACATTTTTGTTTTAATCCTCCAGCTTGGTTGATCATGCCATCCACATTCCTCACTTCTCGTGTCTCTATTCTTTCCGTATTCAGTTTCAGCCGTCCGATGATGCGATAATCGATAAAGTTCTCGCTTGCTCCGGAGTCAAGGAGGGTCGGGATTTTTTCTTCATTATCACGACCGCGGACCGGGACGTTGATAGTGAGTGCCGTTGTCGTCGTACTTTCGACGGCGTTGATTTCTTCTCCTCCTTCCAGTTCTTCGACGTCTCCTTCCATGAGCATCATCGAGACGATATCTTGGTGCTGTCGTTTCGTCAGTCCGAGGAGGGATGCTTGCGCCACTTCCATCGCGTTGACGACAGCAGGTGGTGGAGTCGTTACGGTGGTGGCGGTCGGGGTTACGTTGGCTTTGTTGGCGTGGGCGGGGGTGTTCTGGCGTTTCTGCGGGCAGAAGTGAGACAGATGTCCTTGCTTCTGGCATCGGAAACAACGCCCTTCCTTCTGGCATTTCTCTTTTTCGGCGGGGGAGAGTCATTCGGGATATCGTGGTTTCCCGGGGGAGTTCATGGTAACCGCATCTATGTCCATTGGGACGACGTCGCTGTTGTGGTTTTGGTTCACCCTTGTGGACTGCGTAGGTCCTGTCCTTGGTGCTCTCATACCGATGTTTCCCGCGCGAGTGGCGATTGTTACGTTTGGCCCAGAAGTGGACACTGATGTCATGGGAATGACACCGCGTCAGCAGTATATCGTCATGGACTTGTTAGGATCAGTCAGCCGGGTAAGCTCCGGCGCATGTGATTGTGTACGATAACGGATCGGATCATGACTTGATGTGACTCATACTAGGATAGTTGTACTAGGGTTCGCTCTACTTACGCTATTGGCTAGTACTTCTTGGAGCGGCGCTTGAAAGCCCGCGAGTATCTGTATAAGTAGTACGTTGCGAAGACCAAGAACGGCATCTTGGTCTTCTTCCAATACCACTACTAGTTCTCAGCTCTACAGGGTCCTCCCCCTTGAAGTGAGTTGTCTGACATATCCCTCTAGACCAAGGGATCCCTCGTGACTTAGTCCCTCGTGAACAGTGGACAACTACCCCGCCGGAAGCGTCTGTCATCGCGTCTACCTCTATCTCAACTCTCGTGTCGCCTCTCCCTACACCTACCTATACATCGTCGATCACAACACTTGGGAAGACCTGCGAACCGTCGCCGCCCCTCCACCATCACTACCTCTAGGCGACGACCTACACGGATACGAAGACCGTAACGGAGCCTTACAAGTACATCCCGTCGACTTCCCTCAAGCCAGGGTCAGCCGCAACTACGTCATCAAGAGGATCGCCACCCACTCCGAAGCCTAAGTCAGGCAAGCGTTTGTGGTAAACGCTACATTAAGACCAAGATCCCAACCGTGGCCAATCCTACCAAAACAACTAAGGACTACTGGGTCCCATTCAGACCATATCACATCGATAGAAGAGGAGAACGAAACGTACCAAAGAGATACCTGGAAGCCGCATTTTGGAAGGACGACGCGGAAATACCAGGCTACGTAACTGATTATTTTGATCGATCAGGCAACCAACACATCATCCCCATAGAGTTCAACTTCGAAAATACCTGTTGGACAGAAATTCGTTGGGACGACCTCCACAACAAATACAAAGTACTTCGACCCGCAGGAGGAGGACTCCGCCTCGACATCCTAGCCAGCAACGTAGTCACCAGAGACCAGTGGGGCCTTATCGACGGACAATACGAGGAACCAGCACGATCCCCCACACCAAAGACACCAGCACCTTCCCCATCACTCGCAAGCAACCCCGAAGATATCTATATTCATCAGGACGAAGCAGAAGAACTAGCACTAGAAAACATTGCTAAGTCCATTCCAGTCATGACCTCCACAATCACCACCCAAGTACCTACGCAGACCAGGACAGCCCTCTTCACCCCACAAGACCAACCACGACAACCAGAAGGAAACCCACCGGGAGGAGACCCAGAGGATGGAAACCCCGGAGGAGGAGACGACGGAGGCAACGGAGGAGGAGACGACGGAGGCAACGGAGGAGGAGACGACGGAGGCAACGGAGGAGGAGACGACGGAGGCAACGGAGGAGGAGACGACGGAGGCAACGGAGGAGGAGACGACGCACAAGGCCTACCACACCCGGGATTCGCAGACATTCCCCACCTCACCGACAGGTTCATCGGCAAGGAACCACCCATCTTCACGGGCGATCGAGACAAAGCGCAAGCATTCCTCTCCCAATGGAACCGCTTCGCACAAGTAAACATAGCAAACCGAAGCCTCCAAAGCCCATACATCAAAGCAATGATGTTCCTCACCTACATCCAAGGACCCCTGGTCAACGAATGGACCTCAGAAACCCAGAAATGGATCGAAACTAGGCCCGACAGGAGCGACCCTTGGGTATGGAGTGCAGTAGAACTCGCCTTCAAGCGACAGTTCCGAGACAACATGGAACAAGAACGCTCTAGGTTAGAACTGGACAAAGGATTCAAGATGACGGGAGGAGACATTGACAGCTACATAACCGCATTCGAAAAGCTCGTTCGACAGGCTGACTACCACCTGGACGATCCCCTGGTACTCGACAAATTCACCAGAGGTGTACCCCTCGATCTATACCGCAACACATATCAATTCCACAGTCCGGTAACATACCACCAGTGGAAGAACGCCCTCATCGAACAGCAAAAACGATACCTCCACATGAAAGCACGAGTGGACGGATTCGGGAGGCAGCTGACCCAGCGCCCCAAACAGCAACAACAACCCGCAAGGTTCCAACCCCCTCAGAGGCAGGGATGGCAGCAATATCGAAACCACCCTGACGCAATGGACACCACACCAGGAAGAATCCACGCCAGAGTCACAGGATCGGAGGAAGCAAACCCAAACAACCCTCAGGAATGGAGGAACTACACCCAGGGAAGACCACCCTTCCCCCCTCGCGGAGGATCCCTCGCAAGAGGAAGGGGAGGACGGGGCGTCTTTAACACAAGGGACGTAACCTGTTATAACTGTGGAAAGAAAGGCCACTTCTCACGAGAATGCCAGCAACCACGCCAAGCACGCCAAGGACCACCCCAAGGCAGAAGCGCATACATCGAGGAAGTACCCACCGCTCCACAAAGCGTCATAGGGGAACCCCTCATCGACCTCGACGAACCGGTACAAGCCAACCACGGTACCACATCCGCACAACAGGTGGAGGATATCATGGGAAGGATCGCAGAACTCCCAGAGGAAGGGAGAGAGATGTTCGCTAGAAATATGGCAGGAAGCCAGGATTTTCCAAGCGCCTGAACCCAACGGCCTGGGTGAGGGCAGTCAATTGTAACTCGTCGTTCATAACACGCTATCGATCTATGCATGTTCCAGTTTCGATCCGCACGAGTAACTTCATGGCCGAAAGAAAAGCACTAGTGGACTCCGGAGCCACCGATAACTTCATACACCCGGACTTTGTCAAACAGATGCATCTAGGAACCAAAATACTAGAATGTCCCCGCAACATTTGGAATATAGACGGAACACACAACAAAGGAGGGAAAATCACCCATTGTGTAGACCTCAATGTACAAACTGATGGAAAACTTAAAGATATCCGTTTCCTAGTCACAAACGTAGGAGGAGAAGACCTCATACTGGGCTATCCCTGGCTCGCAGCCTTCCAACCCAGAATTCAATGGGCAACAGCCACCCTCGACACCAAACAATACCCCATCGTTATCCGCACCACCAACCCACTCAAACCGTTCGGACTTACAGAACTCCGACGACTCATAGTGGACATCGAGGAAGAAAATAAAAACCAAGCCCTCCGTGAATTGGAAGAACAATCCCTACCCATACACCTACGAACAACAGCAACAGACATGGCTATAGCGGCAAAACAATACACGGAAAAGAAGGAGATACCCGAAGAATACAAGAGGCACGCCAAGGTGTTCAGCGAGGAAGAATCCCAACGTATTCCACCTTCCAGACCCTGGGACCACGCTATCGAACTCAAACCAGAAGCACCCGACTCATTCAACTGCAAGGTATACCCCGTAAACCAGGCAGAAGACAAAGCACTATGGGAATTCCTAGACGAACAACTAGCAAAAGGATACATACGCCCCTCTAAATCCCCGTATGCATCCCCATTCTTCTTCGTGAAAAAGAAGGACGGAAAACTACGCCCGGTACAGGACTACAGGATACTCAACAAATGGACCATACGCAATCAATACCCACTCCCCCTCATACCAGAACTCATCGCAAGCCTCAGTTCGGGATGGATATTCTCCAAGTTCGACATACGGCAGGGGATACAACAATATTTTGGTTAAAGACGGCGACCAGTACAAGGCAGCATTCAAAACCAAATACGGCTTCTTACGAACCAGTAGTAATGTACTTCGGCATGACCAACTCCCCATCCACCTTTCAGGAAATGATGAACGCCATATGTCAACCCCTCATCGACTATCACGAGAAAAAGGGAACCATCATCCGAGTCTACATGGACGACATCGGCATCGCAACATCAACCACGGAACAAGCGCACGCTGAAGCAGGTACACAATATATTGGACCTACTGGAACAGCACAACCTTACCTCAAACTCGAAAAATGCACCTTTCACTCTTCATCCCTCGATTACCTGGGGGTAATCATTGAAAAGGGGGTGATTCGCATGGACCCCATCAAAATTTCGGGTATAACGGACTGGCCCATACCAAAAACCGTCAAACAGGTGCGATCTTTCTTAGGCTTCTGCAACTTCTACTGCGCCTTCATTCGAAATTTTGCCACATACGCACGACCACTCAACAAACTCACGCGCAAGGACACCGACTGGCAATGGGGAACGGAACAACAGCAAGCATTCAACAAACTCAAGGCACTAGTAACCGAAGAACCCGTACTCAAACACCCAGAACTAGACAAGCAGTTCGAGCTGGAAGTCGACGCGTCCGGATACGCAGTAGGAGCAGTACTTCTCCAAAAAGGACCAGACAACAAACGACACCCGATCGCCTTTTACTCAAACACCCTCAACGCAGCGGAAAGAAACTACGACATCTACGACCTGGAACTCCTAGCCATCGTAAAAGCACTACGAAACTGGAGGCAATACCTCGCCGGATCACCGCACAAAATCAAAGTCTTCTCCGACCACATGAACCTACAGTACTGGAGATCCCCTCAGAAGATTAGCCGACACGTAGCAAGGGAAGTACTCGAATTGGCAGAATATGACATAGAGATTCACCACATCAAAGGGACAGCCAATGGACGCGCAGACGCATTATCAAGACGACCAGACTACGACCAAGGAGAACACGACAATGAACAAGTCACGGTACTCCCGGATCACGTGTTCGTAAGAGCTACAGAAGTCGACACAACGGACAACCCAACACGCACGCAACACACCGTCAACATCACGGAGATGGAGCCATCTAACCCAGTATACTCCCAAGACGAAACCACGATGAAACAATGGGTAGACCCACACAAACTAAAGAAAATCGAAGGCACATGGTACAAGGATGGACGACGCGTAGTCACAGGAGACGCACATGAACGACAACGCATCATACGGGCACATCACGATCCACCAGTCCATGGACACCCGGGGATCAACCAAACAATCAAAATGGTAGAACGATACTACTGGTGGCCAGGACTACGGCAGGAGACACAGGACTATGTCAAGGGATGTGCCGACTGTCAACGGATCAAAGTCAATAACCGACCCACACGCGCACTGCTACAGCCCATATTCCCCAGAAAGGAAGCAATGCCATTCGAAACCATAGCCCTGGATTTCATCACCAAACTACCGCAAGTGGCCGGCTGTGACTCCATACTGACAGTAACAGACCACGACTGCTCCAAAGCAGCAGTGTTCATCCCGTGCCTTGAGGAGATAAGCGCAGAAGGAACGGCAGCCCTGTACGTGAAACACGTCTTCACCCGATTCGGACTACCAGCACGTATCATCAGTGACCGAGACCCCCGATTCGCATCAAAATTCACACGCGAATTATGCAAAATCCTGGGCATCGAACAGAACATATCTACGGCCTACCATCCACGAACAGACGGACAGTCAGAACGCACCAACCAATGGTTAGAACAATACCTACGGTTTTGGGTCAACAAAAGACAAGACGACTGGACGCACTACTTACCCATGGCAGAATTCACGCACAACAATTGGCCTAACGAATCCACCAGGGAGTCCCCCTTTAACATCCTCATGGGGTATAACCCCCGTGCTGATTGGACTGATCGCCCCTCCCCCTATACCACAGGTAGCACTCAGCATCAAACAGTTCCAAGAGGCTAGAACGCGCGCCCAGGAACTGATGATCAAAGCGCAGCAGGGGTGGATCAAACACAAAGATACGCCCAAATACCAGATAGGGGACTTAGTATGGCTAGAAGGACGCCACCTACGTACCAACCAGCCAACCACAAAGCTTGTGCCCAGAAGACACGGCCCGTTTAAGGTCACTCAGGTGATGTCTGCAGTCAATTATCGCCTAGAACTTCCCACGCAGTGGAGCATCCACCCAGTTTTCCACACGGACCTTCTGACTCCTTATCGCGAAACTCCCACACACGGACCCAACTATCAACGCCCACCACCTGATTTGATTGATGGCGAAGAAGAATACGAAGTCGAGAAGATTCTAGACTCTCGGCACTTCGGCAGGACAAAGAAACTGCAGTATTTGGTCAAGTGGCGCGGATACCCTGACTCTGATAATCAGTGGATCTCGAAGGATGACGTCTTCGCTGACGAAGCCATTCAGGAGCTCAAACGTTCAAACCCCGCCAGAGAAACACATATAAGCACAGGGCATTCCCAAGAGACGTCCCCATCTCCCACTTACACACTCCCATCTACTCATGTCCCAATCCCCAGTCCAAGTCCACTATGTCCTCGACGACCTACTCCCCATCTCAGTCCAGCCTACCGTTATCATCCAAAACGCGCCACCGTCACCCATGTCGCTTCCCGAGCCCCTTCAACCAAGCCCCAGTCATCCAGTTACCCCCGCACCATCCCTTCTTCCTTCGCCAACACCTACAGCAGTCAGCACACGCAGCTCGTCTCCGCAAGGATATGTTCCGACCCGACCTCCGTCCCGTCAAGACCAGACTCAGGTACAAGAAGATCGAGCATACGACCGGTACCTGTCGGAGGAGCATTGTCCTCTCAACGACCACCTCACCACTACTCACGACGAAACCCCGCCGCTATGCACCACAGACGGACAGCCGATGGTCTTGCCGCCAAGTCAACAATCCGCACAAAGGCGCCTCTTCCGTGCAGAAGAACACAGTCCAGTTTCCCGACAGAGGGTGGAAACACCGCCACCGGTCGGGTTCAAACACAACAGGGGAGTTCACTTCATCCCCTTCCAGATACGCGACGCTCAAGGGCAACTGCACCCAGCTCGGTATACGCAGCTTGTCTTTACATCCGACCCCTTTGTCCTGGCGTATCGACGAGGCAGCGACCAGCAATACGGCAAGTCCGTGCATGCCGAACCTCAATACGACGAGCCCTCCCCCACCTACAACAACGACGATCTGGTCTTTTTAGACCAGAACAGTGCATACCGCCAGTCGGTCGACCAGGCCTGCATGGCCATGAACGACCTGACAGTCACGGCCGAGGTACACCGGTACCGGTGCCTACAGGCGGGGTACGAAGCAAAGGAGGAGGAGTTGAAGAAGAAGATCGCCGAGCTGGACAGGCTTGGAAGCATGCGACGCCAGTGCGTACTCCGCCTACAGCGCGCCAACGCCATCAAGCGCATTGAGGACGAGCGCGACTCCTATCGCCCGGGAGCGGAGGAAGGGCGGCGAATCGCCACGCTCAGGGAGGAGATCCTGCGTGGTCAGTCTGGGGCCCGATCCTGAAAAGGGGGTGATGTTACGTTCGGCCCAGAAGTGGACACTGACGTCATGGGAATGACACCGCGTCAGCAGTATATCGTCATGGACTTGTTAGGATCAGTCAGCCGGGTAAGCTCCGGCGCATGTGATTGTGTACGATAACGGATCGGATCATGACTTGATGTGACTCATACTAGGATAGTTGTACTAGGGTTCGCTCTACTTACGCTATTGGCTAGTACTTCTTGGAGCGGCGCTTGAAAGCCCGCGAGTATCTGTATAAGTAGTACGTTGCGAAGACCAAGAACGGCATCTTGGTCTTCTTCCAATACCACTACTAGTTCTCAGCTCTACAGGGTCCTCCCCCTTGAAGTGAGTTGTCCGACATATCCCTCTAGACCAAGGGATCCCTCGTGACTTAGTCCCTCGTGAACAGTGGACAACTACCCCGCCGGAAGTGTCTGTCATCGCGTCTACCTCTATCTCAACTCTCGTGTCGCCTCTCCCTACACCTACCTATACGTCGTCGATCACAACACTTGGGAAGACCTGCGAACCGTCGCCGCCCCTCCACCATCACTACCTCTAGGCGACGACCTACACGGATACGAAGACCGTAACGGAGCCTTACAAGTACATCCCATCGACTTCCCTCAAGCCAGGGTCAGCCGCAACTACGTCATCAAGAGGATCGCCACCCACTCCAAAGCCTAAGTCAGGCAAGCGTTCGTGGTAAACGCTACAGCGATGGTGCGGTAACGCTGTGTCTCTTCTCGAGCGGCCGTTTGCCATTCGGCCATAGTCTTTGGTATCGTGGGTCTCTTCAAACAGGCCACTAGGAGCCTGTCCCTCAACCCCCTGCGAAAGAACTCGATCGTGCCCTGGGCATTGGCATCCCACCCAGCGTGTTGGGCGAGTCGTTGGAACGTTGCGATGTAGTTATCAACATCGTCGTTGCTCATGGTGAGTGATATCAACTTCTGGTATGCGTTTTGTTCGCTCATAGTGTCCGTCCACGCGTCTTTGAATGCAGTTTTGAACGTCGTCCAGAGCGTTTCGTTGGTCTCTGCGACGGGGTTTACTGTCCTGGTGACTGCGTTGTCAAGGTCTTGTTCCTGTCCGTCCACCCAATCGTCGACTGCGTTTCCTCGTATAAAGGATAGGGCCAACCCTACTCGGGAAAATGGGCTGAGTATCATTTCATGGGTGCGATTGTTGCGTCGGTATTGACGGAACTCTCGCAGGAACTGGTTACTTTTTCTCCTGTCGCCCGTGAAGACATTCGGTGCGGTCCCTTTGAGACTGCCAGTAAGCGGTGCCGGTGTGGCCATGGCGGTGTGGGGTGTTGGTGCGACAGGAGGTACATAGGCGTATGCCGGGAAGATGGGTAGGATCGCTGTGAGAGGCGCGGTTTCTTGGGTTGGTTCTGGGTTCGTGACTTCCTCAATGAGCTGCTCGTCGATGTGTATCAGTGTGAGCTGCCGGAAGGCGATAGTGAGTGCTTCGACGGGATCTGGTACTACGGTGTTTTCGCTGATTGTGCTGGTATGTTCAGCGTCTGGACCGCGCGGTCTTTCTGGGTTTTCGTCGTCGTCGGGTCCCCACCACCCTAGGTCAAGACTATTTTCACGGGAAATCCGGTCGCGTGTTCGGGTGACAAACTCGTCGCCTCTTTTTTCAAGGATATACCAGTTGTCGTTGATGAACTCAACGTAAGTGGCATGTCCCTGGATGTGGACCTGATATCCGGGTCGTCGGTCGCGATACGGAACTGTGTGCCAGTAGGCAGCTCCACAGACGTGTGCTGGGAGGTCGTCGGTACGGCGTCGAAAGACTTCGACGTATTCGTTTGGGTCGTCAGGGAAGGTTAGCTGTAGGCTAGCCACTTTGTCGTTGGGCTACGCGGGAATCCAATCCACTGTCCGTGCCGAAACCGCGGTGTCTGTCGTGTCCGTCGGGTCGTGTCGTTTGTTCGTTTGTCGAGTCCGCGTGCGATACGTATCACGCGGGGTCGTTTTGAGAGAGCTAGTCTTGTGTTACGATCTCAGCGGATCGTCCAGTGTAACGCCACCACAGGGGCGTTAAGTACGACGTGTACTTCGTAAGTCAATGGGATCGGAAAGGATGTGAGTCGGTCAGGACCCAGTCTGATGATGAACAAGTACCACTAGGCCTCCCAGGGACACTAGGGTAATAGCGGAAGACAAGGCTCAAGCGTAAAGGCAAGCTGAAGCGGGGACTCAAGCGCAAGGGCAAGTCAAGCGGGAGTCGTGAGGCAAAGACGATGTGGTATTACACAAGAAGTCAAGTCTACCATACAAGCTAGGTAGGGCGTGACTTATATACTAGTACAGGGTGTTTGTATGCTACAAACACATGGCGCGATCCTAGGGTATGGGCCCTAGCGAGCTAATCGAGTAATGTGAAAGGGAAATCCGTAAGTAGAACAAGCGAATCCCGCGGGGGCACACGGAAGTAAGATGGTGTCTGCGGACTCTAAAAGTCGTAAAATCGGCCATCGTGATGGTCAGGCGGTGGGTGCGAGATAGAAGCCAAAGAAGGAGAAGAAGCGAGTCATGGGTAAAAGTACACGCGAACATGAGACAACACATCAGAGGAGAGATAAGGAATAATCCGAGTTCATAACATCCGGCACGAGGTGCTTCTCGATCGATAGTACGTGCGCAAGCTCGTAGCCTTCGAAGGATAACCCAGGTATGGGATATGACAAAGGGTTTTGAGGAGGCGAAAAGACGGGGCTTTGCTCACACAAGGCAAAGGAGAGGAATTGGAATCGTGCTGAGAATTTATCAAAGACTAGCTACCGAATACAAGCTAGTCTACTATGTCTTATATATTCGTACAGACTTGATTTTTCGGGACGGTTTTACAGAGACGCGTAAGTGCCAGCGGGGTGAGCCCGCTGGCGAGTGAGCTGGCAGTCACGTCGTGAGTCTAGGAGTCCTTACTTTGAGCCGAGTTTCTTCCGACCACGTCACATGTCACGTGATCGTGACACACCGCCACTACAGCTCACGGTCCTGCCTTGGTATGTCTTTCATCCGAAGTTTAACCTTTTTTCAATTGAGTTTCTTACACTTGTCTTGTCTAAGTGCCAGCGGGCCCACGTCTCTTTGGCGCTCTGATGCCCGCCCCCTCCCACTCCGCCCCTAGCTTTCTGCTGCACGCCGGTGAATGGACTGTCGCCACCGACGTCCAATGTCGAACCCTCTGTGCCCCCAGTGAGTTCAACCCCACCGCGACCCACGCCAATAGACTGACCACTGATATAGTGGACCCTCCCCAGGTGGCGACCGGCGATGAAACCATCCTATCAACCCCCGCCGCATCCGTCGCAGTGCAGCTATCTCTACGCTGTTGCCCCAGCACTGCCTTGCAACCCGCTCGTGATCCAGTCCCGTCTCGGACTCCTTTGACGCCATCCAGCAGCTCTTCAAAGTGCCTGCCCCGCCAACCTCCCCCTACAGCGGCTTCGAGGTATCCGTTGCGACCACCTCGATCCAGTGAGCCAATGCCCACCATGATGTGCTCCACGCGATGCGCGTCGGGGACCCCAGGGACGGCCGCGCGTTCGAATTGATGCCCCTGCGAGCACTCGTGGCACCGTTCCGTGCATGTGGTGCGTGCGAAGGGCTGGCAGAAGCAAGCCAAGCCAGAAACGGTTTGTGGTCTCTCGCCGATAACACGTGACTCGGTGCTGAACCCCGACTCCTAGATCGAAAAGGAGCTTACGGAGGAACGCGAGCACGGAACATCCAGGTATGTCCTACATGCGTCTTTACACTACATGGTCCTTAGCAAGATCGCGTGGAGAGATGGTGGCATACGACAAGCAGCAAGTAGGTCTGGAGGAGAAGCGTCAACATGCAAAGAGCAAGGCTGAGAAACTCAAGACGTCATTGCAGGACGTATGGTTTTCAGCGTCGCATGTCCATCCGGCGTGTCGTACTGGCTGACCGGTTCATGCTACAGGACGAGAACGCCCGGAACGATGCCCTCCGCTCTATCCAAGAAAACGCCGCAAAGGTGATGAGCGAGAAGAAGAAAGTCGACCAATACGAGGGAGAGTTACAGCGGGAGGAAAGGGCACTGGAGGGCATCCGCGACGGTCTCGAAGGTATCGATTGATCTTCTCATCCTCAGACAGTCGCGCACTCATTGGTCTTGCAGACAAGACCTGGGTATTTCGCGATCAGATCGAGCAAAAACAGAAGGAGCTCCAGCCTTGGAAAGCGAAGGTCGACCAGAAACAGGCTGACGTCAACGTCAAGACAAGCGAGCGCAACATGCTGGTCAAAAGGTCTGAGGCGCTCGAACAGGCCGACACGGAGGCATGAGAGGCGCTCGAAACGGTCAAGAGCGTCCAGATGGCCAAGGTGAGTTTTCTTGCTCCAGCTATATCATTCGCTCTCTAACTACGCTTCAAGATCGGAGAACTCAAAAATCTCAAGGATAGGGAGCAGTCTATTCAACAGGAAACAAGGGCCGTAAAGCAGAGAGTCCAGGTGGGCCCATTACAAACGGCTACTACGAGGCTCATCGTACATACATAGGACTTGACCACCCGCGTATACCAGCATCGCGTTCAAGCGTCCTCCACGAGGCAACGCGCCGAGGAAGCCAAAGTGTCACAAGCGGCCAGCGCTTCTGCGAACGAGGTCTCGGACGGTTTGACGCGCTTGAGGGACTCAGGTCGGGTCAGCGGGTTTCATGTAAGTACCGCGTGGCAGTTTTCGAGCGAACTCATCTCCAGAGCAGGGTCGACTCGGAAGTCTTGGGACTATCCCTGACAAGTACGACACCGCAATTACGACCGCATGCGGTTCCCTCAACGACATGGTCGCGGACACGGCGCAGCAGGGTCAAGCCTGCGTCGAGTACCTCTACGTGAACTTACTTGTGCTTGAGGAGATAGACGAGACGAATGGCATGAGGCCCATCCAGACTCCAGAGAACGTCCCACGCCTATTCAACCTCGTCAAACCGAAGGAACCACGGTTCGCTCATGCATTCTACAGAGCATTGCACGATACACTGGTCGCGCAGGATCTCGCGCAAGCAAATCATATCGCGTTCGGCGCGTGCAGGTGGCGAGTCGTCACTCTCACGGGTGAACTCATCGATTCATCCGGCACGATGTCCGGCGGCGGGCCAAAACCCAGAGGCGGTGGGATGGGCTCGAAACTTGCAGCCAATGCGGTTCCACCCGACGTACTGCAGGAGTACGAGCAGGTCAGCAAAACCGCTGCCACGCGGCTCACAGAGGCTATGGAAGAGCTTCAGACAGCTGAAGCGGAGCTGGAGGCCGCAGGGAGGTCCGGGCCATGGATCAACCTCGAGATTGAAAAGGTCAATCTCGACATCCAAGATGCCGGGAAGCGCGTCATCGAAGCCGAAAAGCGGGTTCGCGACCTCAGGTGAGCACTGCCTCACACTCTCGTCGTTCACCCGTACGCTGAGGCTCGAGCCGACTTAGGACACCGAGCAAGCCAGATGCGGGTGCTCTCTCTTGTATCTCATCCCTGGAACGCAAGATCGCTACTGCCCAGAACGAGCTCGAAGGGTTGCGGTCGCCGTCGGGTATGATCGAAGAGGCAATCAAGGCCCTCGAGAGGGAGATCCTCGACATCAGTGGTTCCTGGCTGCTTGCGCAGAAGTCAAAAGTCAATGGCTTGAAGCTGCACATCGACGTTGCCAACGAAGAGCTCACCAAGGCAGAGGTAGCAATGGCAAAAGCAGAGAGAGACTCAGTCAAGTTTGAGCGCTCCATCGCCAGTAACCGGCAACGCTTGGCAGGCGTCGAAATCGAACTTGGGAAGCTGAGGGAATCGCTGCAGGAGGTCAGAGATTACGTGGGGCGACATTCGAGCTGAAGCAGCACGAGCCAAGGTGGAAAACTCAGAGGACGACTTGGAGGACTCGAAGGCGGAGCTTGATGGGGAGGAGCGGCACGCAACGCGGTCGTTACAGTTTGCAGAACCACACAGCGAGGTGTAGAACATGTGTATTTCCTCCTGATATATTGCAAACGATTTTTCCCGACACCAAGACGTGAAGCAAAACTTGCTTGTGTCCGCCGTCCACGATACGTCGCTCCTGGGCCCGCAGCGTTTTATAATTAAATAAATAGTTTTAAAATAAACAATATTATATTAATAAAATATTATTGTTTTTAATTAAAAATATAATTAATTCATTCATTTTATATAATTATATAAAAAATACATCTACAACGAGGCTGGCGTTGAGGGTGACTCGTCCAGAATTTTAAAAACAAAAAATAAAACATCGGATGAAGCGTCCGACGTGGCAGCACCGAGAGTTTCTCAGGGAAAGTGTGAGGGAAGGACGCACCGACCGACGGGACGTACAAGGCGGCGGAAAGTGCGAGGGCTCAGTCAGGATCCCGCACGTCGAGACCATTCGCGCGTGGCATCTTGACTATGCTAACGGTCGCAAGACGTTTGTGAGCGATTCGAAACATTTGTGTCATTGAAACGAACTGAGTATCTTCGATCACAAAGGCCTGCGGCGTGGTTGTAGGAGCATTATATCTATCGGACAAAACTCACGGTCTCTCACAAGAGTTGCGTCACGCTCTGGGCTTACAACCATGGCCCCAGCCATCACCGTACCTCAAAATTGCACCAGAGATTTCGACTTTTACCAGAAGCATTCAGATCTTGAAGGTTCCCGAGAAGCTGAATGTAAATGAGGCAGCGTCGTTTAAAAGGTTAAACTTCGGACGGATGAAGGACGTACCAACATCCGAGGCAGCGGAGGTGCGAGGGTCTCGGTCAGAAAAATTTAAAACAGAACAAAAAAGGTTAAACTTCAGATGAAGGACGCACTGACGTCCAAGGCAGCACCGTGAGCTGGAGTGGCAGCAAAGCGCCGACAGGTTCTGGGCCTCCGTGAAGGGAAAGGGACGCTGAGCCGTTGAGGGACCAGAAGAGGACAGCAGCCATCGGGGGGTCGGAGAAGGGTGCGCGCACAACACTGCACATGCTGGCATCCAAACCAGCAGCGATGACGCGCAGAACAACGTCTTTGCTGGTGAAGATCCCGGCAATCCTGGGATGAGAGCTCGGTGTGGTCGTAGGCTCCATAACACAGACCGTGGTTGTCCTACGCTCGCGCATGAGGCGCGCGACATCTCGAACGGTTGCTCTTGGGCCGACCACGGCACTGGGTACGCGAGCCCTTGATGGTCGTAAGATCGGGCAAGGCAGTCTTCTCACGCAATGCTTCGACGTAGGCGAACATGGCTGCAGTCTGGGGTTTGCGCCAAGCCCGGCGCCGAGCTCACTCTGGACGCCAGCGAGTGCGCTATAGAGCTTCTCAGACGGATGGACTGCGCTCGACCTTGTCCAGGCTTCGTGGAAGACTTTGGTAATATCAAGTAAGCCGACGACGTTACCCATCTTCGTTGCAGACGGGGCCAAGGTAACAGGCGTGAGGCCTGCGAATGGGGAGAGCGTCAGAGGCGCGACGAAGGGGGACCCAACACGAGGCGTGCGAACCCTGGACGGTGGATTTCCCGCTGGGATCGAGGCGTGCGAACCTCAGGATGGTGGTTTTTCCCCGCTGGGATTGAGGTGTGGGAACGTGGGACCATGAATTTCCCGCCTCCCCTCGCTTTCTGGCGGGATTTCGCGGGGGAAGGGGGGGGTAAGGTAAGCAAGGAACGGTTGGGATCGAGGCTCGCGAGTCCCAATCCCAAAGATTGTTTGTCATACGCGCCAGCCGACGTGAGGCGACGCGTGATTGGACCGTCTGTCTGCTCCCCCATCATCCCCTCCCTTCCTTCCCGCCGCTGCAACCGACCGACGACCCACCGAAAGAGCAACGAGGCATGCCGTTCTCGCTGAAGCACGCACTCGTCCGCCTGCTGGACGCCCCTCGGTGAGTGAGCCGTCGTTCGCTTCCTCCCCCCCTTCCTTTTTCCTCTCGTGTCCCATGGTTGGCGCGCGTTGTGAGAACACAAAAACACGAGCGTTTATTTCAATTTTTTTTCCTCCCCCCCCTCCTCCCCCCTCTCTCGCGCGTTTCTCCTTCTCCTGCGCCTCCCCCTGGACGTGTGCGTGTGTGCGCGTGCCGGATCACTCTCGTTCCTCGACCGCGACAGAGACGAGACGGCGTGTCGGGTCCTTGAACGAATGAGATCGACAGATCGGCGGTCGCTTTCAGGGTCCGCTCGATCGCGCCCGTCTGCGCCGCTGCCGTCCGCTGCCGTTGTTTGGCTCCCCGTCAGCCACCGACCCGTCACGACCCACGATCCGTGACCGGAGGGGGAACGTGATCATTCACACCTTCCCTTCACTCTGCTAACAAGTTCCCTCCGTGTATTGAGTAAGTAGATAATGTGGATGCGACCGCGACCGCGCGGCGCCTGTGATGCTAATCCCAACCAAAAATGTCCGGTGTCCCCGCAGGCGTCGGCAGATCCGAGGGCTGCTGCTGCCGTGGTGGGGATTTTGATTTCAACCCTTGTTGGCCACTCCCCCCACCAGTGGACGGCGTTGATGTCCCATCCGCAGTAACATTCATGGCCACTCCTCGTCCTGCCACTTTTAGACGCTTCGTTGTCGTTGTCATCGATGACTGCTGTTGGCGATCACCGTCGTTTACTGTTTTCGCTGGAGTTGAAGTGCCCGAGCCCACGGACTGCTGAGGGAATGAAGATGAGGTGATATCCTCGGAGTGACGATGTCGTGGATACGAATGTTACCCGCGGATGGAAAGTTTCTGAGTTCTGTTTTGCTCTGGAGGCACGCGTGGCTCTTCTTGTACTGCTTTCTGCTTACTTGGAGGAGGTGCATTGACAAGCTCTTTGATGTCGGGAGGCGGTGATGATGGTGATGGTGGCGGTTTTGCGAGAAGCGGGTGGTGGTCAGCGTCTAATTTAGTGTGCTGAAAAAATAGGTATTGGTTGGAGAGGGCAAGGACAGAAGAGAGGAGCTCGAAGGCAAACCCTGCTGAAATCGTTTCGACTCGGGGCTCTCATGTTCATCATCTAGATGAGAAATCTCAGTCAGAACCGAGAAGAGAGGCGCTGAAACGATCCAGTTGGTTTGCTGTTCATTCCTCTGGCGCGGGAAAGAAAGAAAAAAAAGATAAAGATTACGTTTGTCAATCTCCAACCTGCTGGCATGTTTCTAATAGAATTTCGCACGTCCCCCATGCTTGCGCATCTGATGGAGCTAATGGGATGAAAACCTGTTTGGGAGGTGAGCGAACGAAGGGTCAGTAGTCGTGACAGATGCACGAATTAGGTTCAGCGTGTCCACGACTTGCCGCTGATGAACAGCGCACATGAAGGGATGATACTCACAGTGACAAGAGGACTGTGGTGAGATATCAAGGGTGGCTGGAAGCAGCAACAGAGTGAGATCTAGCAAGTGGAGCAGATGGTGGTCTGGCACACAACAGATGAGGAACTGGTGTTTATACAAGAGAGGAGACATACCTGGCACACAACAGATGAGGAACTGGTGTGGTGCCAGAGCGTACAGAGTACTCTACTTATACTATACAGAGGGGTGACACTAATACAACAGAGGTAACACAGAGTCACACAATACAAGGAGCGTTGTTCTACAAGGGGACACAAAGGAGTGTGCTGAAGGAGAACAAAGGCGCAAAGAACAATAGAAAGGCTAGACTATGATATCATAGTGACATCACAATAAAGATAGAACAAAAAGAATGAGTACAAGGACGAAATATAACAGGAGTCCAGAGGAGTCCATGATGTCATAGATAAGAAAGTCCGAGATTGTACAGATCATAATCTAATCTACAGAAGTCCAATATATCTTATCTAAAGCAGTCCATTAGCTGCGTGTCCATACGAGCCGCTAAGTGCGCGCGGGTCACTTATCAACATCTCCCCGTGATCAGCAATCTAGGATTAGCACAAGCCCATGTCAACATTGTGTTGTTGGAGCAGGGTGCGCGCGAGCGACTTGGTAAAGCCGTCTGCGACCATTTCCAGAGTGGGGGTTCTAATAAGAGTGATGGTCCTCTTTTCGATGTACTCCCTAATGACATGATGCCTAATGGCAATGTGCTTCGATCGCCTCCCAGTGACAGGGTTCAAGGCCAAGTCAATGGCACCCTTGTTGTCACCATGTAGTGGGATGGGGTCGTCGACCTCGTACCCGAGTTCCAAAAGGAAGCTCTGATACCAAGCGGCTTGGTTGGCCGCATCGGTCATGGCCATGTATTCCGCCTCTGTAGTGTTTTGGGCCACTGTCTTTTGCTTTCGCGAAGACCAGCTTATTGCACCATTGGCTAAAAGGAACACATAACCCGAAGTGGAGTGTCTGTCGTCAACCTGGTCACCCAGGGAAGAGTCAGAGTAGCCAACAAGGCCGTCTCCACTGGCGCCATCGTAGATTATCCGCATATCCACAGTGCCTACTAAGTAAGCCAGGACATATTGCGCAAGTCGCAGATGTTGGGGGGAAGGGTTCGCTGCATACTGCGCCAGACATGACACAGCGAAGGAAATGTCTGGTCTAGTACCAATCTGAACGTACAGCAGACTACCAATGAGTGACTGGTAGTGCGTAATGTCAGAGGCAGTAGCCTGACCCGTATATTTATGAAGGTGCTCGTCAGCACCAGCGGGCAAGGGTGTGGAGTGTGGAGTGGCATCAGTCATGCCGAAGCGTTTAAGGACATCCTTGACATAGCCAGACTGGTCTATTTCGATGCGCCTGAGGGAGCGGTCGCGCACAATGCGCATACCTAGATATGACTCTATCTCCCCGAGATCTGTCATCTCATAGCGCTCAGAAAGATCCGACTTAAGACGCTTGATTCTCTCCAGAGAAGCACCCAAAATTGTGATGTCGTCAACGTAAACGATAACGAAGAGTGGTCCATCCCCCTCTCGTTGAGGCAACACATATACGCCGGCATCGGCAAACGTCCGCTTAAAGCCGAGCGCAAGTAGCACTCCATGGAATTGCAAGTTCCATGCACGGGAGGCTTGTTTGAGACCATATATCGCCTTGACTAGGCGACACACCTTCGTCTCTGCACCAGTGGTGATGAACCCTTGTGGTTGCTCCATGTAAATCTCCTCGTCAA
Organism: Lactarius deliciosus; assembly: GCA_021525775.1. Taxonomy (NCBI): domain Eukaryota; kingdom Fungi; phylum Basidiomycota; class Agaricomycetes; order Russulales; family Russulaceae; genus Lactarius; species Lactarius deliciosus. The sequence goes on from JAKELK010000086.1 coordinate 218,339, forward strand.
GCACGCCATTGAGGAACGCAGACTTGACATCCATCTGATGGATGTGCCAGTCCTCCAGCGCGGCCAACGCCAGAAGTAATCTCAGCGACTCGAATCGTGCGACGGGAGAGAAGGTTTCATCAAAATCTATGCCTGGGATTTGCGTAAACCCCTTAGCCACCAAGCGAGCTCTGTAGCGGCCATCCGCCTTGAGCTTGAAGACCCATTTGGATTTTACTGCCTTGCGATTAGGCGGGAGATCTACTAACTCCCATGTGCCATTCTTGGCGAGCGCATCCATTTCATACTGGCATGCCGTTGTCCATTCACCTGCATCCACAGACCGCATGGCCTCTGCATAGGATGCAGGATCTCTTCCCACGTAAGCTGCAGCTAACAGCTCTGCAAACCCCAATCGTCTACCACGTGTGGCCACATTATCCGCTGTGAAGTAGCGGGGATTGGGCACTGGTGCACGGGCAGAACGTCTAGGTGCACTGTCCATCTCACGCAACAGCTGATTACGCTGTGCGCGGTCCTCAAAGCTACCAGGCATATCTGGTGAGGGAGGAGGGACATTGCGCATGATGCGCGTTGCACTTTGACGCGGTGGTGGGGAGGTCAGAGGGGGCTGTTCACGCTTAGGTGTGACAGGAAGAGTGGGTGGGGCAGGTGGTGGTGGCGTGTGTGGGCGCTCTTGTTTAGGGTCTAGAATGTCTTCAACATCCTCCTCACTGCTATCAGAGTGTGCAGGGGAGGGTACTCGCTGTGGTGGTAACGCCGACGTGCTAGGTGCGGCAATTACTGGTGTAGGTAGTGGTGGTGAGGCCACTTGAGAAGGTGGTGGGTGTGTCTCAGCACCCTGGAGGGACGGGAAGCTACTCTCGTCGAATGTCACATCCCTGGACAAACGGACAGAGCGGGTTTGGCGGTCCCAGAGCTTATAGCCCTTAGATTCGGGCTCAAACCCAATAAGCGTGACCTCAATGGCCTTCGCATCTAATTTGCGACACTTATCAGCGGGTATGTGCATGTACCCCTTGCATCCGAAGATGCGCAAGTGTGAGACATCTGGTACTTTGCCAGAGTACCAGAGCTCATAAGGTGTGCGCCACTTAAGTGTACGGGTGGGAGAGCGGTTATAGATGTGTACCGCGGTGCTCATCGCATGCTCCCAGAAGCCTTTAGACATGCCAGCTGTGTGCAGCATGGCCATTGCCTTATCCGTAATGGTGCGGTTAAACCGCTCGGCTTTCCCATTCGATTGTGGTGATCCTGGCATCGTAAGGTGATGCTCTATCCCTCTCTGCTTGAGAATGTCCTGTACTTGGCTCGCCATGTACTCGCCTCCGCGGTCAGAGTGGAGTGCGCGCAGTTTATGGGACGTCTGGGTTTCACCCCAGGCCAAATACATTTGCAGCGCTTTCACAAACTGATCCTTCGACTTAATGAAGTACACCACTGCATGCTTGGAGTGGTCGTCTATGAAGGTGGCGGTGTACGCGGAGCCTTGTAGGGACTGAGTTTGCATTGGACCGGCGAGGTCACTGTGTACAATCTCAAAGATACGGGTTGTCCTTTTGGTGGAGGACGCAGAGAAAGGTTGACGAGTGGATTTACCCAACTCGCACCCACGACACACAGCAGTATGCGTGGTAGAGCTGTCAATGTCCATGCCAGTAGTGGCAGAGGGACCGTACGACTTGAGAGCAGCAGAGGAGATGTGTCCCATGCGCTGATGCCAGATTTCAAGAGTGGTGGCAGCACTTCTAATGTGAGCATTGAGGCCAATGCTTGAAGCGTCCAACCAGTAGAGGTTGTCCTCCAAGTAGCCAACAGCTACACATTGCTTTTTGACAGATATTTTAAACGAGCCACTGTCAAAGGCTACTTCCGCACCCTTTTGTGCTAAGGCACGCGTTGATAGGAAGTGTGTCTTCACCTGTGGAAGGTGTAGCACATTACTGAGGGTGATTGGAAGGCCTTGGCTCGTAGTGAAGACGACGGAGCCTACACTGTTACGGTTTCGCCTCAGACCGTCCCTCAAACACCCTACGGAACGACCCCGAACACCATTAGGAGAAGAACCGCAGAAGACGATGCCTACGAACAGGCTGAAATACGAAGATTAGTGGCTACGCATACCGCAACCAGAGCTAAGTCTCCCACACCACACTACATACCCGGAAGCGCTCACCGACGAGACCCGGAGTTTTGGGAATAGCGCACGTGACCTTAGCGCCGCCCGTCACGTGACCCTGGCACGTGACCTGGCTAGAACGCACCAGAAGAGTCCAGATGAGCCTGTGCCTGGACTGGCCTAGAATGCCTCGTGTTTGTGACTCATATCGATTGTGCCTTGATTCTGATGGATTGTATGACTCGTGATCCCTTATCTCTGACTCATGCCATGAGTGCCTTATGCCATTGGCTGACCGTTATCTCTGACTCGTTGTGACTCATTCCTAGGATCGTTGTATTAGGATTTCGGAGTTCTGGGCTGAGCTTCAAAGCTCCTCAGACATGTATAAGTAGAGGGGCTTATGGTCGCTGAAGACCTAAGCTTGACTTCTTGGACTATACCACCCATTGTACTGCCACTCCTAGGCTGCCTGCCAGTTGTGCGCTGTTTGTACCGTGCTTGGAATATCATCCCTGTTTGTCCTTAGCTGGCCTTGTGAAGTGATCCCTGGCATCCCTTCTTTCCTCGCTTCCCTCTAGTCGTTTGCTGGCTGTTCGCCGCTGCGCCTCTCTCATCTACTTCATCATTGGCTGGTTGTCTATCGCCTTTGATCGTCTACTCCGAGCCCTTGTGTTTATCGCCTTTCACATCCTTTGGGCTACGCTATTACGTCTCACTTGTGAGCTAGTAGCTGATCGTGTACGTGACTTCGACATCCTCTGTGATCGTTTGGTCGCTGTTGTTGCCTAGACCCGTCGCTCTAGAAGAACGTCCGGTGGAACGTTACATTAAGTCAAGCTTTATCTACCACCTTTCTGTCACAAGATGTCCCGCTATCAAATCCTTGAAAACTATGTCAACGACGACGAAAGTGTTGCCGCTTATGAGCAGGCTGAAGAACACTACGCGAACGAAGAAGACATCGAGTTCAACGCCGCATACGAGCAGGCTGCCGAAGACTACATCTGGGCTATCAGTGCCCGTCATCAAGAGCAACATCCCGAAGAATACGAAAACAACCTCTATGCCGAGCAAGACCCTCAGGCTGAAGATGAGGAGTATGCCGGGGAAACCCAGGCTGAAGAAATGGCCGAAGAAGTTCTGGCTGAAGAAGAAGACCCTGCCGAGGAAACTCTGGCTGAAGAAGGGCAAGAGCAATACGAAAACCGGCTGCAGTACGCCGAAGGGGACGCCGACACCCTAGAACTGGCTGAAGACGAAGACGACTCTGGGCTGGCTGCTATGCCGCAGATGTTCGATGGGGATTGCGAACGCGCATCCGCCTTTATGGATTCATGGGACCTATGGTCCGGACAGCTAAGTCCAATATTCTCACAATACCAGCTTGCAACTATATTCCTCTCCTTGTTCAGAGATCCTGTCGACCAGTGGGCTGAAGAACGCCTGGCTCAAATAGAAGAGTGGCGTGCCACGGACATGGAAGACGACGACGAAGACATCCTGGAAGACACCATCGGAAGATTCGTAGAAGAGTTTGTGCCGCGTGACGACGCGAGAGAACAATACGTCGCAGCTGAAGATCCGGACGCCGAAGATTGGAGCTCCGTTGATGATGAGGACCCCTATTCACGGGAAGTACCTTCACCGCCCTCCCTGTGTTCAGATGACCAGGCATCAGAGGAAGAACCTGACGAGGTTAACGAATACGTCGAAGAACCGCATGGCGATGCGAGAGAAGAATACGGCTGCCAAGACGAAGTCGACGATTACTACTATCAAGACTACGCGCCTGCCGAGGCTGTTAAAGAATACGAGGACTCGGAAGAAGAAGAGAGGGTAACCCCTGTGCCGCGCAAGCAGAAGAAACGCAAGACGCAGGCTGTCAAGCAGGAACCCGCCCAAAAGAAGACCGTTAGGATTGCCGTCAAGGAAGACGAGCTGCCACGAGCTAAGTTGCCGCCTAGTACCTCTTGGGAAAAGAAGTTCATCACCAAGTTTGGAAAAGGCCGGCTGGACGCACTACGAGAAGCTGGAGTCCCGGACTACCTGATCGAGGCTGATGTCCTTGAGACGCCCGACATCCGGATGACCATGGAAGAACAAGTGCAGGAGCTGACAGAGCTATACCATGCTCACCCTGACTTGCAAGAAGACATGTGGAACGCAACCGTTGCGCCTGCCGCTGAACAAGCGAGCTGGAAAGGCCCAAATACGTTTTCAGTCCCGGCATACCAAGCCGCACCCGCTGACCCGACACCTGCCTCCTGGGGGAGTGCTGACGCCACCGCCGCGCAAGAATCGCGAGCTGCCGAGAACACTGGCTGGTTCGCTTATCAGAGCAACCCCAACGCCATGGACCTGACCGCCGGAAGGGCTTATGCCCGTAACCAAGCTAAGTGCCACCATTGTTGGAGCACCGGCCACACACGCAGAAATTGCCCGAATAGAGACGCACCCCGGAAACGAACATGGGTAGAAGACTACAATGATGACGATGAAGACCCACTGCCGCGCGCTGACTCGCCGCTGGCTGCACCACGTGGAAGATCCCCGACCATCAAGCCTGTCCATGCAAGCGACATGGCCACTTACGCACCTACAACGCGTTACACCCCGGAGCCGACTAGATTTGTCGTGCAAGCAAGCCCACCTCAGAGACGTGCTGCTACCCCTTCGCCGTCCCCGATATCTGACGTTGGATTTACACGCATTCAACACCCGTCCCCGGTCTCACCAATGACCGATGAGGAGTTCGCCGACCGACTGGCTGATATGCAAATTCGCCGGATGCAAGCCGAGCTGTATGGAGATACGAAGAAGGCCCGCGATATAAGCATGCGGATGAACCTGGCTGAATACGCCCGATCGCTCAACCGTCCCGCCTCTGTCCCTCGACAGCGTGGGCGCTGTTCTAGAAGAGAGGGTAATGTTACGGTTTCGCCTCAGACCGTCCCTCGAGCACCCTACGCAAGGACCCCGAACACCATAAGAAGGAGAACCGCGGAAGATGATGCCGACGAACAGGCAGAAATACGAAGACTTGTGGCTACGCATACCACAACTAGAGCTGAGTCTCCCACGCCACACTACATACCCGGAAGCGCTCACCGACGAGACCCGGAGTTTTGGGAATAGCGCACGTGACCTTAGCGCCGCCCGTCACGTGACCCTGGCACGTGACCTGGCTAGAACGCACCAGAAGAGTCCAGATGAGCCTGTGCCTGGACTGGCCTAGAATGCCTCGTGTTTGTGACTCATATCGATTGTGCCTTGATTCTGATGGATTGTATGACTCGTGATCCCTTATCTCTGACTCATGCCATGAGTGCCTTATGCCATTGGCTGACCGTTATCTCTGACTCGTTGTGACTCATTCCTAGGATCGTTGTATTAGGATTTCGGAGTTCTGGGCTGAGCTTCAAAGCTCCTCAGACATGTATAAGTAGAGGGGCTTATGGTCGCTGAAGACCTAAGCTTGACTTCTTGGACTATACCACCCATTGTACTGCCACTCCTAGGCTGTCTGCCAGTTGTGCGCTGTTTGTACCGTGCTTGGAATACCATCCCTGTTTGTCCTTAGCTGGCCTTGTGGAGTGATCCCTGGCATCCCTTCTTTCCTCGCTTCCCTCTAGTCGTTTGCTGGCTGTTCGCCGCTGTGCCTCTCTCATCTACTTCATCATTGGCTGGTTGTCTATCGCCTTTGATCGTCTACTCCGAGCCCTTGTGTTTATCGCCTTTCACATCCTTTGGGCTACGCTATTACGTCTCACTTGTGAGCTAGTAGCTGATCGTGTACGTGACTTCGACATCCTCTGTGATCGTTTGGTCGCTGTTGTTGCCTAGACCCGTCGCTCTAGAAGAACGTCCGGTGGAACGTTACATACACCAACTTGGTCGATGGTGGACTTGTCCCCAAGGCGCACAGCACCTTTGCACGGGGTATAGTCCTTGAAATCGGACCGATGTGGTGTGATGTGGTGTGTGGCACCACTGTCCATCATCCAACGCACACGCGAGGCAGCATACAAGGCAACTCCAACTGTATTGTCCGCCCAGTTAATGGCGGGCTCATCATCGACTTCCTTAATGGAGGCGGTGGTAGGTACTAGTACATGGGAGTTGGCAGCCTTGTTGCCAGTGTCCTTCAACTTCCCCGCCGCTTCATCCTTCTTCCTCTGCCTGCAGTCAGGCTTGATGTGCCCCTTTTTGTTGCAGTAGTGGCAGGTAAGTTGGGAGTGGTCTTTCTTCTTACGTGGGCCACTGCTTGTGGGCCTAATGGGGGCAGCCTTGTTGAGGGAGGAGCCAGAGGGACCAGTACGACGCGCCTCCTCAGAAACAATGCGCGCAATTATTTCAGCGTGCTTCAGTTTGGAGGGGGCGCCACTGGCGAGGATGGTGGATGCCAGAACCTCATAGGAGGCTGGCAGGGCGTGGAGGAGAATGAGACAGAATTGGGTGTCTGTGACACCCATCTGCGCGTTGGAAAGGCCGACTCGCAGCTCATTGAGCTTGGCCAATTGAGAGGCCATGGGTGCGGAGTCGTCGAGGCGGGCTTGGGTTAATTGGATCCACAAATTAAATATGGTGGTGCTGCCGCTAGCACCAGCATAGACGTCCTTCAGCTTGTCCCACTTTGATTTGAAGGTGGGATAGACTAGGGGGTCGGCAACGAGGGAGTAAACATCGGGTTTAAGGTAGAGGCGGAGGTACGCCTTTGCCCGACGCTGGACAGAGTCCCACTCATCAGCAGTGACTCCAGAGGGAGGGACTTGGAGGGTGAACACATCCTCAGCTTCGTGCAGCGTGAGGATGGCCTCCAGGGTCCCAGACCACTCGTTCCAGTTGGACCCGTCAAAACGGCTGAGGTGGATGCCAGAGGGCATGCCAAATGAGTTGCCATACGCGGCACCCAGACGTGTGGAGGGTGAGGACCCAGTGGGAAAAGGGGGGAGTGAGCCCCCTGCTGTGCCTGCAGCTGCACCAGTGGCGCCAGTGGGTGAGGCAGCACGAGAAGAGTGTGTGGAAGACATGGGGATGATTTATCTATCGCCGAGGAGCAGTCAGCGATAGTGCTTCATAACAGTTGCAAGATAGGGGGGTAGACACTCCTGTCTGTGAATCTGTAGGGCCAGAACGCTAACGCGTCCTGCCTCCTGAGGTATGCCAGTGATACAAGGGCTAGGCCCAGGTTTGGGGTGTCCCTTTGCCATACTAGGAGCCAGCTGCCAGCCAGGATGTGTCTAAGACACGGCTCACTAGTTTGCGTCAGGGGGAATATGGTATGGTATCTTTCAGAGCCCAAGGCTGTCTACCTCAGCCTTCTCGGCCTGTTGGTTGCCTCATCGCCACAAGTGGCTTTACTGCATCCTTTCCCATTGCCGCTACAAGGCAGGTATCTGGTTGCAGAACACCATAAGGTGAACACCCCCCAGAGTCTGAACCAGGTTTTACACTCCCATGGTGAGGAGATCCTGCGCCCAGTGTGGAGCACCAGAGACAGCTGGCACTAAGCTCCACAATACACAGCCCAGTGGGCCATGCACACCTGGATATGGATTAAGGGGCTACCAGATCCAATCTCCTTGCGCATAGCGCAGGGGCTAGGAATACAGTAGGGGTGAAAGTAGGACTACTGGGCAGTACATGGACAGGAGGTTCCTCAGCAGTGACAACTGACGCCTCAGTGTCCACTGCCTTGGGCAAGGCTGGTGAGGCCCCAGACAGACCTTGACCTGGTGTGTGATCTTAAGAACACAGTGACCAGCCAAGTGGAGTGGCTTGGGCACCAGGGCCCATAACCTGATGAACAGCGCACATGAAGGGATGATACTCACAGTGACAAGAGGACTGTGGTGAGATATCAAGGGTGGCTGGAAGCAGCAACAGAGTGAGATCTAGCAAGTGGAGCAGATGGTGGTCTGGCACACAACAGATGAGGAACTGGTGTTTATACAAGAGAGGAGACATACCTGGCACACAACAGATGAGGAACTGGTGTGGTGCCAGAGCGTACAGAGTACTCTACTTATACTATACAGAGGGGTGACACTAATACAACAGAGGTAACACAGAGTCACACAATACAAGGAGCGTTGTTCTACAAGGGGACACAAAGGAGTGTGCTGAAGGAGAACAAAGGCGCAAAGAACAATAGAAAGGCTAGACTATGATATCATAGTGACATCACAATAAAGATAGAACAAAAAGAATGAGTACAAGGACGAAATATAACAGGAGTCCAGAGGAGTCCATGATGTCATAGATAAGAAAGTCCGAGATTGTACAGATCATAATCTAATCTACAGAAGTCCAATATATCTTATCTAAAGCAGTCCATTAGCTGCGTGTCCATACGAGCCGCTAAGTGCGCGCGGGTCACTTATCAACAGCCGCCGCATCGACGCGAACTCACTAGACTCCGGGCCCTTCTGGAGACTGCACGCCGCAAGGGTGCCAGCCAGACGAGTGACGAAGAACACGCGCGAGTCCTGGGACAGCCTCCGAGCGTCATTTTCCCCTTGAGAGAGGACGTACAGTAGAAGCGCAGGAGCTACGCCAGATCCGTGGTGCCTTTTGCGCGGTACAGAACATCCGACAGCTCAGGGTACCCGTGGGACTGCTTCAGGTTCGCCGTGTTCCGCCCAGGGGCGAGGTCCTCCCTGAGCGCTGAGGTGGCGCGCGCGAGTAGTAGGAGCACCAGCCCGTTCTCGCGCCATGTTGGCCATCCGTCGTTGAATGAGGGCAGGAAGACGAGGATGTCATCGATGATCTTCGCCGTGTCCGCCGCAGAGGATTTGGGTACTGCCTGCGAGAGCGTCAGTGCCTAGGAGAAAGGAAGGGGAGATCGCACCAAGTACCTTGATGAGGGTATCTATCAGCACATCTTCTTGCTCAGCAGCACCGCACCTTGGCCCTGCAGCTGCGCGAGGAGGGGCTTCCAAGTGTCCTGTGCGAGGAACGCAACAACGAGCGCTTCCAGGTGCTCGCGGATGGTGTTGTCTTCATCTTCCATAGGGTCATCCGGGGGCACGATTTGGTCGCAGAGGACGCTGAGGGTGACCTTGGAGTCGAGCTCGAGGTGCCGTATGAGCACTGTCTTGATCACCACGACCTCCTCCAGTTTGTCTGCAAAGGTGGGAAAACCATCGACAACAACATTGAAAATGTACAGCAGGGATAAAAGACCAGGCGGGAACGCACCGATCTGCAATTGCACCAAGACGTCCACGTTCCGCTGCAACTATCTAGGCTGCTCCTCGAACATGCGAACAATAGCCCTATACCCTCCAATCTGTACCTGTAAAATAGAATAAAAGAGTCAACTGATGGACGGTGCATGTTGCCTTCATGACGCACGTTGGGGTCCGATCAAAGGTCATACACGACATTAATAGCGCCTTCCTCGAGATCTGAGAACGCCTTGAGAAACTTGGTGATATTGCTGGCGACCATGCATCTGAGCGAGCTTTATCGCGCATGTTTTCTCGGCGGACGTGAACAGGGAGAGAAAGTGGGAACGCACGATGGTGATTCACCAAACAAGACCGTGAGATTCGTAATCTTATTGGGGATGACACTTGCTTGTTGCGACACCTTCCAGTCACCACAAGCGCACTAGCCGGCGCGAATCCCTGATCTGTATGCTGACTTCGTAACTCACAATTACCGATTGCCCTACTGCACTCATCCCACTTGTTCCTAGTCAGCGACCTATTATTCTTTGTTCATTTCGTAGACTCTGGCACCCAAATTTCCAACAGTCTATCACGATCTGTGATGCACCTGCACCATTCCCGTCCATCCCCTCGCCTGCGAGAGCGTCATCACCGTCTGACTACGACCCTGAACTGGCGCAGTAATTCCCGTGGGCTCCCCCCCTTTACTTGCGTCTCTCTTCCTTCCTTCACACTCACGCACCTCGTCTCCGCCTCCATCTGTGGGCCCGTGCTGAGGCTAAGGCGGCGCGCATCAGACTCGCAGGGCCCCGCAGTCATACTCGCTTGCATTTACTAATTACCTCGCGTCGTCACCGTCTGCGTCCTGCATGCCTGACCACATTTGGCACATCGCCTCTTCCTCCCCTCGCTTTCTCCCACATCCTGGACATTTCCGCCCCCCATCTTCCCAGAGAACAATCCCCCATACCCTCAAGATTCGTTGCTCGACGTGAACACGACAATCAGCTGCACCGCAGCTCACCTCCTTTCCCGGGGTCATCACCTCCATCTCGAAGGGCCGCGCGTAATCGGCGATGTCAGTCACCCCTTGCGAAGGGACCTGATGGCAACTCGATAGGGCCGTTTACACTAGCTAAGTACTAACCGTATATCGAACACACAGAAGCGGGTGAGTAGATTCCAAGTATACTCCAATATCGACCTCCAAACCCAGCCGCATCACCAACCCCTCACCTGTCGCCTCCGAGTCTAGCCGCATCGCCCCTTCTCGCACGGTGCATCGAAGACGACCCGACAACCTGCTCACTAGCACGAGCCTGGATCCTGAAGAGTCAGCTGAGGGCGCTACTACATGCATCGTCGTTGCCCTTGACCCGCGTGACCGTTGTTTCGGCTTGCTCCCACCCCCTTTCTCGCTATCGGGGACGATGGAGAAGGGTCTGACACTGCTGAAGGTTGGGACGATTTGCTGATGGTAGATGTGGACGATGGACTATTGACCGCAGGGATGGACACCAAATTCGATTCTGTACTGACATGTGCATACAGTACTGTCTGTAAACAGCACGACTCGGGCCAAAGCCATAGATTGTCGTAAAACTGAAACTAGTATCCACGATGTATTGTTGAGTTACAAAAAGTCTGTAGTGATTTCAACACGCTGGACATGATAGTAACGGCACTAGTAACATGTAACATGTCATTTGCTGATGGTGTAGCACTCCGTCCTCCCGTGGTATGGTGCCAAATGATCAAATCTGACGGGGTTGCGAGGTTGTTGTCTTGCGCATTCACGTCCGCGCAGTGTTGCGCGTCTGACGGGGGCCCAAGGCTACTTGGATGAAAACCTGTTTGGGACGTGAGCGAGCGAAGGCCCGATAGTCGTGACAGACGCACGAATTAGGCTCAGCGTGTCCACGACTTGCCGCCGCATCGACGCGAGCTCGCTAGACTCCGGGCCCTTCTGGAGACTGCACGCCGCAAGGGTGCCAGCCAGACGAGCGACGAAGAACACGCGTGAGTCCTGGGACGGCCTCCGAGTGTCATTTTCCCCTTGAGAGAGGACATACAATCGAAGCGCAGGAGCTACGCCGGATCCGTGGTGCCTTTTGCGCGGTACAGAAGATCCGATAGCTCAGGGTACCCGTGGGACTGCTCCAGGTTCGCCGCATTCTGCCCAGGGGTGACGTCCTCCGTGAGCGCTGAGGTGGCCCACGCGAGTAGTAAGTAGGAGCACCAGCTCGTTCTCGCGCCATGTTGGCCGTCCGTCGTTGAACGAGGGCAGGAAGACAAGGATGTCCTTGATGATCTTCGCCGTGTCCGCCGCAGAGGATTTGGATACTGCCTGCGAGAGTGTCAGTGCCCAGGAGAAAGGAAGGTGAGATCACACCAAGTACCTTGATGAGGGTATCTATCAGCGCATCTTCTTGCTCGGCAGCACCACGCCTTTGGCCCTGCAGCTGTGCGAGGAGGGGCTTCCGGGGGTCCTGTATGAGAAACGCAACAACGAGCACCCCCGGGCGCTTGTGGATGGTCTTGTCTTCATCTTCCATGGGGTCGTCCGGGGGCATAATTTGGTCGCAGAAGACACCGAGGGTGACGTTGGAGTCGGGCTCAAGGTGCTGTATGAGCACCATCTTGATCACCGCGACCTCCTCCGGTTCGTCTGCAAAGGTAAGAAAACCATCGACAACAACATTGAAAACGTACAGCAGGGATAAAAGAAGACCAGGCAGGAACGCACCGATCTGAAGCAGACGTCCACGTTCCGCTGCAACCATCTAGGCTGCTCCTCAGACATGCGAACAATAGCCTTATATCCCCCGATCCGTACCTGTAAAATATAATAAAAGAGTCAGCTGATGGACGGTACATTATGTTGCCCTCACGACGTACAATGGGGTCAAGGGTCATACATGGCATCAATAGCGTCTTCCTCGAGATCTGGGAAGGCCTTGAAAAACTTGGTGATATTGCTGGCGACCATGCATCTGAGCGAACTTTATCGCGTATGCTTTCTCTGCTCGGCGGACGTGAACGGGATTGACAGTGGGAAGGAACGCACGACGGTAACTGGCCCAGCTCTCCCCCCCCCTAACATGTCACATGACATCACGTAATCACCAATCCAAAAACTCGGAACCAAAATAAAGTTTCGCTCGATAATTATGTAACTTATCACAAACACAAATATGACATAATTGTCCTCCTTTATTTCTTTTATTTGTGTGGTGTAAATATAGTACAAACAAAAACAAATAAGGTAAGCAATGCGTGGCAGCATCCACCCCCCTACAGTACCCTTGGGCGTGCGCGTGGCCCCCTCTACACAAGCGCGGGACACCCACGAAGGGGTGCGCCCCGCCCCCGTAAGTTACGCGCGCAAAGGAGGCGCGGGACAGGTACGCCCCCCCTTTTGCCCCCGTCCCTGTTCACGTCGAACAGGAGACCCGAACACCGCCCCCACCCCCGTTGACTCGCGAACGCGGGACAAGCCCCTGCCACTGCAGCCGCCGCTCCCATTTGCGCGCAAGGGGAGGGGGGCACAGGAACGAGGTGTACGGGACAGGTACGTCCCTCGTCTCTGCTTCCCACCCCCTCGTTTACACGCAAACAAGACACGCGACGCGGGACAGCGTGGGACAAGGCGCGCGCACCCCCCCTTTCCCCTCTTGCCAGGGACCGTGCGCGCAACGCCAGAGGCAGCGTGGCGCCCCCCCCCCCCCCCCCCCCCCCCCCCCCCCCCCCCCCCCCCGGTTCGCGCGCAGAGGCCACCCGCAAACGAGGGGTCCGCGCGCGGGGATGAGAGCAGGCGCGCCCCCACACCTTTGCCCCGCTCCCCTTTGTACGCACGGGCAGTGCGCGAACACGGGCGCGCGCTCCAGGTTGGAGTCCGCCCCCCTCTCCCTGGGTTCGCGCGCACGGGCAACGTGCGAACCGGAACACACAGAAGCGGCGCCCCCTCCACGACACAGGTAAGTGAACCGGGGAGCGTGCTAGAGCCAGACGCGAACGGGCGGACGCACGGAAGCGCCCCCCCCCCTTCCCCCGGTTCGCGCGCCAGGGCAAAACGCGAACGGGCGACCGCGCGGAAGCCCCCCCCCCTCCCGCAGGTTCGCGCGCCAGGGCAACACGCGAACGGGCAGCTGCGTGGAAGCCCCCCCCCTCTCCCGCGGGTTCGCGCGCCAGGGCAACACGCGAACGGGCAGCCGCGCGGAAGCCCCCCTCTCCCGCGGGTTCGCGCGCCAGGGCAACACGCGAACGGGCAGCCGCGCGGAAGCCCCCCTCTCCCGCGGGTTCGCGCGCCAGGGCAACGCGCGAACGGGCAGCCGCGCGGAAGCCCCCCCTCTCCCGCGGGTTCGTGCGCCAGGGCAACACGCGAACGGGCAGCCGCGTGGAAGCCCCCCCTCTCCCTCGGGTTCACGCGCCAGGGCAAAACGCGAACGGGCGACCGTGCAGAAGCCCCCCCCCTCTCCCGCAGGTTCGCGCCAGGGCAAAACGCGAACGGGCGGCCACGCGGAAGCCCCCCCTCTCCCGCGAGTTCGCGCGCCAGGGCAAAACGCGAACGGGCGATCACGTGGAAGCCCCCGCCCCTCCCGCAGGTTCAGCGCGCAAGGGCAAAACGCGACCGCGTGGCCATGCGGAAGCGCCTCCCTCCGTGTATGCACTCCGGGGGCGCGCGGGTCGGGTGGTGCGTGACCGGGCGGCGCGCAAATGGGAGGCACGCTGTAACCGAGCGGGGGCATGCAGAGGGTGCGTGGCCCCCTTTTTGCTCCCTCCCCTCGCTCTCGACTTAGACAAAAAAAGTACATATGTTATGTAATATTTATTATCTAATAAACTTGTTTTTCTTTTCATTAAAAAAACAAAGCAAACCAAAGGTTTAATTTGCTTTTGTTTGTACTATATTTACACCACACAAATAAAAGAAAAAGGAGGATAATTATGTCATATTTATGTTTGTGAGAAGTTACATAATTTTCGAGTGAAACTTTATTTTTGGTTCCGAGTTTTTGGATTGGTGATTACGTGATGTCATGTGACATGTTAGGGGGGGGAGAGCAAGGACAGTTCACGACGGTGTTTGTTTCGCCAAACAAGACCGTGACCCCAGCTTGATACTTGCGTAAAATCCTTGTTCCGACTCGTTCCAGCGACACCTTCTGGTCACGTGCGAATCCCTCATCTGTACGCTGACTTCGTAACTCACTATCACCGATTGCCCTACCGCACTCATAGTCAGTGATTCATTCTCCGTTCATTTCATTGGATCAGCTACCTCTGCCATCCAAGTTACCAACAGTCCATCGCAATCGGCGATGCGTCCGCACCATCGTCCATCCCCTCGCCTGCAAGAACGTCCTCGTCGTCACCGCCTTCACTACACCAGATGGGACAACAGCACCAACTGACTACGAACGAACTAGCTCAGCCTAGGCAGTGGCCACCCCCCTTTATTTGCGTCTCTTCCTTCCTTCACGCTCACGCCGACACATGTCTCTACCTCTACCTGTGGGCCCCAGCACGGGCCCAGGCAGCGCATGTCGGACTCGCAGGGCCTCTCAGCTATACTCGCTTGCGTTCACCAATTTCCTCACGTCGTCACCGTCTACGTCCTCCATGCCTGACCACATTCGGCACGTCGCCTCTTCCTCCCTCGCTTTCTCCCTGACGTTGCCGCCACCTATTTTCCCAAAGACCAATCCCCCATGCCCTCAAGATTCGTTTCTCAATGTGAGCACGACAATCAGCTGCACCGCAGCTCGCCTCTGTCTCGAAGGGCCGCGTGTAACCGACGACGTCAGCCACTCCTTGCGATGGGACCTGATAACGACTCGATAGGGTCCGTTTACAGCAGCTAACTAGTGCTAGTAGAAAATACCGAAGCAGGTGAGTAGATTCCAAGTCTACCTACTTGAATATCGGCCTCCGAACCCGGCCGCATCACCAACCCGCCTCCGAGTCTAACCGCCTTTCCCCTTCCTCGCACGATGTGTCGAAGACGACCTGGCAACTCGCTCACTGGCACGAGCCTCGATCCTGAAGAGTCAGCTGAAGGCGCGTCGTCGTTGCCCTCGGCCCGTGTGACCGCTCTTTCGACTTGCTCCCACCTCTCTCCCACCCTCTCCCTCGCTATCGGGGACGATGGAGAAGGGCCTGACAGTGCTCAAGGTTGGGACGATTTCCTGATAGAATATGAGATGGACCGTCGACCGCAGGGATGGACACCAATTTTGATTCAGACTAGATAGACTCTACCCTTGTACCGACATGTGCATACACAGTACTGTCCGTAAAGGAGCTACGAATAAAACTGAAGCTATCCATGATCTGGACCAATAGACAAAAGTGGTTACGTAGATGTATTGCAACCAAGAGTGCGCCCTCCTTTTCCGGCCCCCTTCTGTTTGCTTGCCAGACCCTTGACAGCTGTGGGAGCATTCCGGCGTGAGTCCAAAGTTGCGTTATCCTGTACACCTCGTGGTCACCTAGACGCTCGAACCGAACCCTCATTCTATCCCCCATCACAATAACCTCCAGAACACTCTTCTACCTAGTATGGCTGCCGCACAACATTTGGAGCACGGGCAAATATCTTCAAATTCGTGCGTAGATGGCTACTATCCCGTGCTTACTTGATACTAACCCACCACTCCAGCCGTCGTCCCTCACCATCGCGAAATCCAGGAGGAGGGTGCGTCAATCCCCTTTTTTGTCTTCCGATACTCGGTCAGGAACTGCCCTTGGATAGCCCTCGACACACCGAGCCGCAGGAAAGCCCATCCCAGCTCCGTGTTGACGTGACCGGTATGCACTCGAATCCTGACCGGTTGATTCCCCGATAGTATTTTAATTTCTTCTTTAGTCCTCCGGGCAGAAAACGTTCCTCGTCTCAAGAATGTCTTTGGCCTAAAGTTCTTTGTTACTGTCGCCAGCCAGGCGATAGAAAGGAAGACGCCGAGTGTTCCGGCCAAGAGGCGGACCGCGAGGTGGGGCGAGAGTATTGGTGCATTGTGAGCCATCCAAGTCCCTCTTTGGACGTCTTCTTCGACTGAGAGTTCTGTTCAGCATTCTACAACCGTCTACACCTCTTATACTGCGCCTTTATGCGGAGCGGTTCGCACGTCGAGACATCCTTATCGGAGCTCACGAGATGATACCTGCCGAATCTCAAATCGGTTCGTTTCTCATTAGAAACCTCGCTTGTTCGACTACCTAACATCTCGCGTGATAGACACACCTTTTGTCCTCACCAATGGCGATGGACAGGGTGGAGAGTCGGTGACGCTTTATTTGACAGTCATCGTGTCACCGAATACAACTTCCGGTACGATCTTGCCCATCAACGCTCCCATTATCCAATCAAACACAATCAACGACTCGCCTTCTGGACAAGCTGAGGCCTCTGTGGCCCAGGAGTCCATGACTCCTACTCGATCCGCCATCGCCACCGGCTCCGAAACTCTCTCACCGCCTACCGATCACCTTCCCAGTGAGATGAACGCCCTTATCCCGCCAGCGGCTGATCAACGGGGATTGTCACCTGTCGAGAGTGCTCTCGATGGCGCCGGCGAAGCTATGGCGACGATGAATCTATCGAATAAATTGGAAGGCGCCCTTGGGAGGATCAAGTGGGTGATGGATACGGTGAGCCCGGTTGCAGAAGTGCGTTATATAGTTCGTTCTTTTTGCCAAACCTTGACCGAGGCGAATTTTGTGTTCAGCTTCACCCGTATGCGAAGATGGCATTTAGTCTACTTTTTGCGATTCCCAAGGTGATCTGTTTGCGCAATTGTTGAATTGAGATACTCATGCTATGTTTATTCGGGTGCTAGACCCTCCTAGAACAATATCAACGCGACGACAACATCGGAACATTACTTGACGCCATGCGCGATGCGTTTGACTTCGCAAACCAGGAAGAGCGTTTCAAAGCGATCGGACGTGATTCGAGGCAGGCACAAATCCTGATGCGCATGTTGCAGCATGTCTGTAAATGCTGTGACTTTATTCGGTCATACGCAGAGGATCCGCAGTTATGTACGTAATCTTTGCCTTTCAGTGGCCGACGTAAACATGAGTTTTCTCTCAGGGAAGCGAATATTGAAGAATACAGGCAGCCAAGTCGACAAAAACATCGGGGACTTCGGCGCGACCCTTCTCGAACACCGAAAGGCTTTCTTCGACGAGGCTATCATCATCACAGAGATAAATGTACTACAAATTCTGGACGATGTGGGAATTATTTCGGCCAATGTCGGCAGGATTTCGAGTCAACTCGGGGGGATAGCCACCCAGCTGGACTCGGTGTCTAACCAAGTGTTAGATGACGGTATGTAGTTCTGATGGCTTGGACGTTATCGATCTGACAACCGTTACAGAACTGGATAGAAAAATTGGAGAAATTCCATATAAAGGTTCACGATTCACGCCCGGCAAGGGCTGTCTTACTGGAACGCGCACGGCGTTCCTGGACTTCATCATCAATTGGGTGAACGACCCCGCTTCGGAGCGTTGTCTCATTCTTTTCGGGCAAGCTGGCACGGGAAAGTCGTCGATCGCACACGAGATCGCAATTCGCTTCGACAAAATGGATCGTCTTACGTCATCCTTTATCTTTGTACGGAAAGAGAAACCCAAACCTTATCGCCTCTTCACGACTCTTGCTCGCGATCTCTCCGACCGCTATCCTTCGTTTAAAGCTGCGCTGGGAAGGGTCATAAAGGACAAATCCTCTCTTCGAGCTGGAACCCGTGACTACGGCACCCTGTTCGAATCCCTTATCCTGCAACCTCTTAAGGATCTCCACATCGTTGGCCCTATTCTTGTCGTAATCGATGCCTTGGACGAGAGTGGGGATGTAGCTGGTAAAAACGGTTTACAAAAATTTCTTGCCGAAGCCATTTCTAAACTGCCATCAAATTTTCGCGTACTCATCACCTCACGACCCGAGCACCCCATCGAGTCTGCGTTCGTCGAAGGCGTCAAAATCAAATACATGAATGATACCGAGTTGGGTGCTACGACGAATAACGATATTCTCGCGTTTCTCAAGAACGAGCTTCCTTCAGACGTCAAAGCCTATGGCGACGAGCTGACAAAAAGGGCAGAGGGTTCGTTTCAGTGGGCAGCGGTCGCGTGTGGATACATCTTAGACCCTCCCGAAGTCTTTGGCTTTAGTGGGATAAATTGTATAAATCACCTTTTGAAGCTCACCGCGGATCGCCTTGAACCAAGCCTTGGACAAGACCCATTGGACGAATTGTACGGGGAAGTCCTGGAAGGATACTTCACTCACGAGAACTCACGGCGACTTTTCCGCTCAGTTGTGGGACAGCTCGTTACCTCATTCGAACCCCTCAGTATCCACTCCTTGACCGCTCTGCGACACGCCTCTGACCATGCCTCCGACGGTAATGCCGTCGTTATATTACTCCGTCGCCTAGGCTCATTGTTGAGTAATGTCAATTCACCCGACGAGAACCTTCCCATCGTTCCCCTCCATACATCATTCCGCGATTTCCTCACAACTAAAGAGAAGAGCGGCAAATTTTCCATCGACCCTCGTGACTCTCACCATCAATTGGCGCATTCCTGTTTCAATCTACTACTCAAAGAGCTCAAATTCAACATCTGCAATCTCGAAACGTCATATCTCGCCAACAAAGATGTCACGGACATCAGCTCCCGCGTTGATAAACACATCCCACCTGCTCTGTCATACGGGTGTCGTTTCTGGGACGATCATATGGAACATATTGGTTTTGAAATCGATCTGTTTGGAAAACTTGGAAGTTTGTTCGAGCAGAAACTTCTATTTTGGTTGGAGGCCCTCAGCTTGACAAGCGATATCCGTCTTGCCTCCGCAGCGTGCTTGGCTGCTCAGGTGTGGTTGGCCTCTGATGAAGTCGGTAAAGAAGGTGTACGTACAATTGTTGATTCGACGAAGGCGGACAACTAATAGCTACGATAAACAGGTTTCTCAGGCGGAACTAGAGAAATTGAGGTCGTTGGTCAATGATGCGTTTGTATTTATACGGCATTTCGGGATGGCCATGGCGAAGAGTGCTCCACATGTCTATGTTTCTGCTCTACCATTTGCGCCGTCTGGTTGTCCTGTCTCTGCAGGTTATTCCAGCTCATTTCCTCGAATATTACGCATGGAACGTGGGCGAATTTCTCACTGGCCATCATCGGAGATGGTGATTCCAAATCCTGGCGGCGCGGTTCATTCCATTTCGGTCTCATCAGACGGCCAGCGGATCGTCTCAGGCTCGATCGACGAAACAATTCGTGTGTGGAACGCCAACACTGGAGAGACGGAGGCGGGCCCATTTACCGGTCACACGGATTGGGTCAATTCTGTGGCATTCTCGCCAGACGGCCAGCGGATCGTCTCAGGCTCGAACGATCGAACAATTCGTGTGTGGAACGCCAGCACGGGAGAGACGGAGGCGGGCCCATTTACCGGTCACACGCATTCGGTCAATTCTGTGGCATTCTCGCCAGACGGCCAGCGGATCGTCTCAGGCTCGAACGATGAAACAATTCGTGTGTGGAACGCCAGCACGGGAGAGACAGAGGCGGGCCCATTTACCGGTCACACGTCTTCGGTCAATTCTGTGGCATTCTCGCCAGACGGCCAGCGGATCGTCTCAGGCTCGGACGATCTCACAATTCGTGTGTGGAACGCCAGCACGGGAGAGACGGAGGCGGGCCCATTTACCGGTCACACGTCTTCGGTCTTTTCTGTGGCATTCTCGCCAGACGGCCAGCGGATCGTCTCAGGCTCTTGGGATCTCACAATTCGTGTGTGGAACGCCAGCACGGGAGAGACGGAGGCGGGCCCATTTACCGGTCACACGCTTTCGGTCACATCTGTGGCATTCTCGCCAGACGGCCAGCGGATCGTCTCAGGCTCGGACGATCGAACAATTCGTGTGTGGAACGCCAGCACGGGAGAGACGGAGGCGGGCCCATTTACCGGTCACACGCATTCGGTCAAATCTGTGGCATTCTCGCCAGACGGCCAGCGGATCGTCTCAGGCTCTTTCGATCTCACAATTCGTGTGTGGAACGCCAGCACGGGAGAGACAGAGGCGGGCCCATTTACCGGTCACACGGATTGGGTCAAATCTGTGGCATTCTCGCCAGACGGCCAGCGGATCGTCTCAGGCTCGAACGATCGAACAATTCGTGTGTGGAACGCCAGCACGGGAGAGACGGAGGCGGGCCCATTTACCGGTCACACGGATTCGGTCTTTTCTGTGGCATTCTCGCCAGACGGCCAGCGGATCGTCTCAGGCTCTTCCGGTCGAACAATTCGTGTGTGGAACGCCAGCACGGGAGAGACGGAGGCGGGCCCATTTACCGGTCACACGGATTCGGTCTTTTCTGTGGCATTCTCGCCAGACGGCCAGCAGATCGTCTCAGGCTCTCGGGATGGAACAATTCGTGTGTGGAACACCAGCACGGGAGAGACGGAGGCGGGCCCATTTACCGGTCACACGGGTTCGGTCTTTTCTGTGGCATTCTCGCCAGACGGCCAGCGGATCGTCTCAGGCTCTTGGGATCTCACAATTCGTGTGTGGAACGCCAGCACGGGAGAGACGGAGGCGGGCCCATTTACCGGTCACACGCTTTCGGTCACATCTGTGGCATTCTCGCCAGACGGCCAGCGGATCGTCTCAGGCTCGGACGATCGAACAATTCGTGTGTGGAACGCCAGCACGGGAGAGACGGAGGCGGGCCCATTTACCGGTCACACGCATTCGGTCAAATCTGTGGCATTCTCGCCAGACGGCCAGCGGATCGTCTCAGGCTCTTTCGATCTCACAATTCGTGTGTGGAACGCCAGCACGGGAGAGACAGAGGCGGGCCCATTTACCGGTCACACGGATTGGGTCAAATCTGTGGCATTCTCGCCAGACGGCCAGCGGATCGTCTCAGGCTCGAACGATCGAACAATTCGTGTGTGGAACGCCAGCACGGGAGAGACGGAGGCGGGCCCATTTACCGGTCACACGGATTCGGTCTTTTCTGTGGCATTCTCGCCAGACGGCCAGCGGATCGTCTCAGGCTCTTCCGGTCGAACAATTCGTGTGTGGAACGCCAGCACGGGAGAGACGGAGGCGGGCCCATTTACCGGTCACACGGATTCGGTCTTTTCTGTGGCATTCTCGCCAGACGGCCAGCAGATCGTCTCAGGCTCTCGGGATGGAACAATTCGTGTGTGGAACACCAGCACGGGAGAGACGGAGGCGGGCCCATTTACCGGTCACACGGGTTCGGTCTTTTCTGTGGCATTCTCGCCAGACGGCCAGCGGATCGTCTCAGGCTCGCACGATGGAACAATTCGTGTGTGGAACGCCAGCACGGGAGAGACGGAGGCGGGCCCATTTACCGGTCACACGGATTGGGTCCGTTCTGTGGCATTCTCGCCAGACGGCCAGTGGATCGTCTCAGGCTCGGACGATCGAACAATTCGTGTGTGGAACGCCAGCACGGGAGAGATGGAGGTGGGCCCATTTACCGGTCACACGCATTGGGTCAATTCTGTGGCATTCTCGCCAGACGGCCAGTGGATCGTCTCAGGCTCGCGAGATAGAACAATTCATGTGTGGAACGCCAGCACGGGAGAGACGGAGGCGGGCCCATTTACCGGTCACACGGGTTCGGTCAATTCTGTGGCATTCTCGCCAGATGGCCAGCGGATCGTCTCGAGCTCGGCTGATCGAACAATTCGTATGCTGAACGTGAACGCTACGACAGGAAGTGCCGAAACTAAAAGCCACGTCGACTTCACTAACCACTCCGTGATCAATGAGGAGGGATGGATATGCGGTAGTAAAGGCGAACTCTTGATGTGGATCCCGCAAGTACATAGAACAGGTCTTCATCGCCCGGGTAATATGTGGGTCTCCGGCAAATACGAAACCCGCCTCGATCTGTCGACTTTCGTACATGGGCAGAGTTGGACTACTTGTATTAACACCTAGATAAACCGTTACAGTATCTCGTATATTTCTTTAGGCGATCTGAACTGTAATGTGACGTGCTTCAGCTGATAACTCAGTCACAGGCAAGGTGTTGACGCGTTGACGCTTTGCCCACCAAGTAACGTGAGTTCGTCGAGCGATAAAATCGCTGACACACATCTAATTCAATAACTGGAAAAAGTAACTGATTCATCACGAGGCCAGCGGCCGTCTCCCACTGTCCCTCATGTGAACCGAATGACAAAGAACATGACTAAAATGCGATCGCGACGACGACGACGCTCGATATCGTTCAGACACGTCGTTCCGAGTGCCTTCCCCTGGTGATCGTGCACCCCGCACCCGCACCTGCTTCGCCACCTTCAAGTTCGCACCCAGTATCTCCTCCGCGGCGCGCAGCACCCCCTGGTCTGCCTCCAGCACGCTGGAGAAGTGCTCCGCGTTCCGCCGCCGCTGTCCGCCAGCTCCTTCTGCAGCACCGTGTTATGCTGCTACGGCGCAGATGCAGTCTTCGCGTCGTCCTCCGTGTTGCGCGCGCCGGTCGTGGACGCCGTCCGGTCTGGCGGAAGAAAGGCACGGGATTCGTCGTCGGCCAAGCCAGGGAGCAGGTCCATGTCCGCTGCAGCTGCGGCTGCGAAGACCTCCACATCCTCAGTGGTGAGGAGACCTGACGTGATGGGTGAAGGTAGTGCAGGGCGTTGGACCGTTAGCGGATCATGTTTTCGGGCGACAGATGAGGACGGGTGCAGTACGGCAGGAAGGAATAACTCTAGAGACGAAGGTTCAGGAGCGACTTGCTGTCATAGACAAGGGAATTTGATGAAGGTATTCCAGCATACAATGGCGACGTACCTCGTTGGCGGATAGCATATAGGCGCCCAACCTGTCCAGCAGGCCACGAATGCTCGCAATGCGTTTCCCGAGTTTTCTGCGCATTCAACTGGTGGTGCCAAAGTCCCCTTGTGTTTGGGTTTCGAGTTAAAAGCACTTTGAAGGCTGAACGTCATTGTCGAGCTCCACGTTTGTGACGTTTGTGACGTTTCCCGGCAATTTTCAGGCGTGCTTCAATTGCTACAAGAAATACGTTGAGTCGCAAGGGCCTCACTGAACAAGGGAAGCACCTGTAGCACTCTCTTCGATTTGAGCCATTGCGTCCAGCTCTGCCCCGTACCTCAGTCGGCCTCGTCGACCGATTTGTCGACAGGTCGGCGGTCGCACAAGGCCGACGAGGTTGACCCGGTCGTGGACAACCTGTTCTTTGGCTGCCACTTTAGAGATAAATTATGGGACGGAGAAAGGATGTTTCGGGTGGGAGTAACTGCGAGTAGGGCCCTTGTATAAGAGTTGTGTCCCCGAAATCGTCTGTTTTCAGTCTCGGTCCGGCATCGCGTGGACACACACACGCTCTCTCTCTTTCTTTCTCTCTCCCCTCGCTTGTTACCTCCATCGTTCTACCTTCCATCGCCCATGGACCGTCGCCGCTCGTATTCGCCTTTCAGGATACTCCTCAGCCCCTCGTACACTGGCCAGGCGTCCCTGTGCCTCGTGTCCCCTTTGTCCATCGACGTTCCCATCCCATCGCCCATCTCCCCTACTCCTTTGAAGATGTCAAGCTCGCCACACCCGTTCTCGCTGCCTCGGCTACGTCAGTGTCTCGGCCCCCTTTCTCTGTTATTCGTATGCTCGCTTCCTTTCTCCTAGATAATGCGATTCGGTTCCTCGTGTCCGCGCCCATATATTTTGTCTCGTGTCTCGATCTTCTTCGCACTCCGTCTTGTTTCCTTCCCCATTTGCCTCTCCTTTCTGTCCCTGTTACTTCCTACCTACTGGTCTGAAGTAGCTACGGTTCTCGTTTGTATTTAAACCACTCGCTCTGACTCGGAAATATCATCTTGTGTTTCTCCCCTCTTCTGCCCGCTGCGCGTTCATCCCGGAAGTCAGGCCCTACCCCAGACACTCGAAAGTTGTCGCCGTCATCTCGCTTCGTCTCGCCTCTACGGACGACATCGTCTCTCGTTTCGCTTCGCTTCCCCTCGCTCTCGTCCCCTTCCTCGTCCCCGGACTTGGCCTTCCTCTGTCCCTCTGTAACGCCTGCGGGATCCCCTCCGCCTACGAACTCACACGGACTAGGCTCCGTACAACGGGCACTGCAGCACGGGCAGCACCGCTCATGCCAACGCCTGCCCGACGCCCGTGTGCAGACGGTCATCGTGTGAATCCCATTAATCCCATCATTTGACAATCCTTCGCCAATGCCCTGTCGGTCTTGCCTCCCTGACACCAGCAGTACCACTCATGTGGACACCTGCAGCCAATGGTTCATATATGGTTGCCAGTAGTGCGAATTACCCTTGGGATTACCTCTCACTGGCACCTCCTTGGAACGACATGCACATCAAGCACCTCTGGAACGCTGTTTCACGACTGCATATCACTGGGTGGAACACCTTCTGACTCCATAATTGAGCTTTTCATTGTTGTCGGACGTCAATGTAAGAACGTGATGAACAATGCTTGCTACAAGGTCATTGGACACTGGCGTTGATATCTGTCTTTTGAGCTGATCTAACCCCGAATCCCGGTATCTTGCCAATCTCTCACCGCCACTCACAACGCTCACATTTGTCCATGTTCCCCTTCAACACACCACCGCTCTAAAGCGGTGAAATCACGCTTTTTGCAGTTCCCACTCACTTCTTTGTTTTGCACTTTCCTAGCTTTCTGTGCTCTCGAAGCTTTCTAAGCGTCGTGTTCCCACCCATGCGCTTCCCCCCTTTCGCGCGCTCTCTGATCGCTTGACTCCTCTCTCATCCCGGACAGTTCCCTTCGCGTTTTTTCCCCTGTTTATCTAATCCTCTTTCCTTAGCTTACTTTCCTCAGTATATAGCTCATGTAACTACAACTTTACACCTCAGGTTATAGTATAGATTTTCCCTCACAGATTTCGGACTTTTGAGCTCAGTTTAGCTCACTCCCTTACATTCTCAGCATGTTGCACTTGCGCGCAGCCTTAGTGACTTGAACCCAACGCGTTCCCGACCCCGGCAGCCACCTACGCGAGGTTTCGTGCCGCGCCGAAGCATGCCCGACCGTTTCCGACCACCTGCGACCAACCGACACCGTTCTCTCTCCCGACGTCGCCGCACTCACGCGCGGCCTTAGCCCTTCGATCCTGACGCGTCCGCGATAGCCGCGGACCTACATACAACATCTCGCGCCCCGCGGAGGCCTGCACGACCACTTGCGATGCTTCACACCCCCCAAATCCTGCGCGCACCATAGACCGTTTCCTAGCAATCAGGGATGGTTTAGGATCAGCGCTCATGGTTCGCCTCCAAAAATAGTGTCAGTCCGCCAAACTAAGAAAAGGCATGTGTGGGTATGCCGGTGCGAACGACAACCGAGTTGGATGACACGTTGGGTTCATTCGGAAAGATGGTCATAATGTATGTATGAAACACAAAAGACGACACCATGTTTTAACTTACACACAAACACAGTCACCCATACCGATAACACCAGCAAGCAAGGTTACAGTCGACAAAGTCGACGCCTAGTTTGCGATTATAGTTTGAGTCTGATGTCTGACTAAATGACTAAAATATAGTTGGCGCGGGTCGGAATGACTGGGTCAGACCCGGGTTCATGACAACGCTGTATTTTAGAAGGCGAAAACCAGTTTCTTTCTCTCCCTGAGGCTCTCTTCGCTCTCTGAAGTGTTTCTTTTCTTGTCCGTGTTCTCGGCTATGTAGTCTCTCCGTCAAGCTGGGTCCTGTCAATGCTTGCTCTCCTTCTTGTGCTGCGTTCGTCTTGCCTCGTCTCAGCTCTGCCCTTGTCTGTCTACATCTTCCGTTCGGGTCGGATGCCAGTGCGGTAGTATGGATGTTCTAGTCGGATTCCAGTAGCACGTCAGGCGCATCAGGGTGTCCGAGTGGCAGACGGTTCCCAGATATATTACTATAAGTACACGGCAAGGGGAAGCGCATGTGAGGATTTTCCCAACACGCGCGTCTCTCGACTAGTATTGCTCTACAATCCTGCTATGGCGACAAGGTAACTTTGACTCCATACCGCTTGCTTCGGAACGACACTCTCTAAGGATCATTGATCAGAACGGTACTCCTGCAGCGGAAAATTATATATTTCGTCATCTACGCCCCGGCCGTTTCACTGCAGATGGATATTAGTACAAATAGTCCATACACCATTAATCGAACCATAGATTAGATGCCATAGCCCGTCTCACCCGTCCACTTCTTGGGACAATAATCGTAGAATCCCCTGCTGTTCTGAGTCCCAGTCGCCGGCCAATGCAGTCTTTCCGCGGTTGTCGCGCCCCTGTGCATCCGCATACCGCAACGCGCACACGACGCTAAAGTCTCCTTCCTCCGATGTAAGGTGTGATGACGTAGATCTGGATCCGGAGTCGCTTTGGGTATCGACCTCCACGTCATGATCGAGCAGTATCTGGGTAACCCCGCGGTGCCCATTGGCAGATGCGATATCCAATGGAGTGTTTCCGCTATTGTCGCGCGCGTGTACATCCGCACCGTGGTCCAACAACAACGACACAATGTTGAGCTCTCCTTCCTCCGAAGCAAGATGTAATGGGGTAGATCCGCAGTCGTTCTGGGCATTGACCTCCGCATTGTACTCGAGTAGTATTTGAGAAACCTCGACGAGCGTGTTGATCGCTGCCTGGTGCAGTGGGGTGTTACCGCCGTTGTCGCCTGCATCCGCATCCGCACCACGGTCCAACAATAAGCGCACGAGGTGAAGTTCTGCTTCCTCCGATGCGCAACGTAATGGGGTATATCCTTCGTCGTCCTTGGCGTTGCACTCCGCATTGCGGTCGAGCAATAGCTGAGCAACCCCGAGGTGGCCGTAGGCGGCTGCGTAATGGAGTGGGGTTTTCCCGCGGTTGTCCCGCGTGTCCACGTCCGCGTTGTTGTCCAGTAGGGACCGTACGACCTCAAGCCCACCGTCCACTCCTTCCAACGCAAGCGATAACGAGGTACATCCCTCGACATCCTGGGCACTGACGTCTGCGTTGTGCTCAAGTAGCATCCGAACAACGTCGAGTTGCCCCTTGAGAGCCGCAGAATGCAGTGCAGTCTGGCCATCTACCCTCTGGGCGTTCACGTCCGCGCCGTGATCGAGCAGCCATTTCGTGGCATCGAGACGCCCGTGTCGCGACGCGACGTGAAGCGGCCTCGCAGAATATGTGCCGGGAGCATTCACGTCAGCACCATGCGCGAGTAACAACTCGGCGACCTCGATGTGTCCCCCGTGAATCGACGAATGTAATGGAGTGCCGTATTCTCC
Source organism: Lactarius deliciosus (assembly GCA_021525775.1). Taxonomy (NCBI): domain Eukaryota; kingdom Fungi; phylum Basidiomycota; class Agaricomycetes; order Russulales; family Russulaceae; genus Lactarius; species Lactarius deliciosus. The sequence continues at coordinate 245,962 of JAKELK010000086.1, forward strand.
GCTGCAAGCATTCACGTGCTGAGGACGCTTGGCTACCATGCGTTCTACCAGACTGCGGAATCCGCAATAGGCGGCGAAGTATAAGGGAGCTGCCGAAGGAACCACGGGAGTCGCAGAGTCGTCGGGTACTTCCAATAGATCGTGTAGGCGTTGTATTCGGACCCATGCTGAAAAATGCGGCTTGTTCGCGTCGAAGAAAGAATCAATTGCGTCCTTGACGTCGGCGTGTGATTCCACATTTCCGAACTGCGCGTGCTTGAGCCAACATTCAGCAGCATATGGAAGAAGCGGATCGGTTTTGATACTGCCTCCGTCCGTGTGTTCGTCCAGGCGGAGCAAGACGCTGAGACAAGCGTGGGCAAGAATCGCGTGGGCAGACTCGAGGGAAATGTGGAACTGGAACAGCCCCTTGGTAGTAGAATGCGCGAGGCGACCCGATATGAGGAATTCTTTAACGGAAAAGTGCGAGAATTGAACGACTTGGTCTCCACTGCCGTCGGTGATCACGGACACCAAACTGGAACAGGCTATCAGCACCGCGTCCTTCTGGTCTTCCCAGCGCCAACCCGTGTCCGTCCCTCCAGCATTGAACCCGATCGCAAGCACCTCCGCGAGCTCCTCGACCCGAAGTGGCCGAGCGGCCACCGTGAGGCATTGCAAAAGTCGATGGGCGGGCCTTCTGTTCGCCTCGCCGATCCCCTTCAGGATGTGCTCGTATGTTTCGTCCAGCGATTCGGGCAGTTCCTCGAGGGCACGGCGCAGTTTGATTGGGAAACAATGCTGCAGGACCCCTAGTTGACAGGAAACCCATTTAAACCTATGTAAGAGAGGGCGTAAGGATACAGCTATGATCGATCGGAGATACCCTTACATTCCGTCGGCTTTCTCTGCGAGTTTCTCAATGACCATGTCTTGGTCCTCGATTGACCATTTCTTCATTCTTTTGTTGGAGCGAACAAAAAAGTTAACGTAATCGATAATGTCCTTTTTTTGTCCGCGTTCATCGTGGAGGATTACTTTTTGTGTTGCCAAAAGTTCAAGTACGGTACTGATGTCATATTCTTGACGACTCGTGATACATAGACGCAGATTTGGATGGCGAAGCTCGACGAGTTCTTCGACAAGGTCCAGCACCTTTTCACGTGGCGGTGGCATACCGGAATCCGCGGGACACTCGTCAAGAGCATCCAAAATAAGATAAACTGGCACTTGTCCAGCGGTGGAGAGCATGTCCTTGAGACACTGCGCAAGTGAGTCGATAAGCGGTCGTTCCGTTCCATTCTGATGTTTCGAGTATAAATCGTGAAGAATACGATAGAATTGGTCGGATTGACCAGAGAGCTGGACAAGGAGGGATGATAATAAAGCACGGGAGTCCTGTTTTCCTGTGTCCTGGACCCGAAAATCGAAGTAAAAATAGGCCATGTGAGCCGAACCAGCGTCAGACATGGCTTTGATATCCCGGATGATCACAGAACTTGTCGTTGGTATAAGTTCAACACGAACACAACTAGTGAGGGAGCCACACACCATACAACGCTCTTCCCAGAGCCGGCTATTTCACCAGGAGGCCAGGAGGTTGTTAGCGGTAAATAAAACCCAGTGAGCAATGGGACGCGTACGTTTTCCGTGAATCCACAATAAGGAACCAGACGCTTTCCAATCGGCGAAGGTGTTGCTTTGGGTACACCAGGCTGCAGTACCCTCATGATGGGCTTCGCACGCGGCGTTGTAATTGATGGATGGATCGGCGGGGGGAGACTCGGGGGACATCCAACTGCGAAAGTTTATGCGATCATCATTCCCTATGATAATGCCTAAGTATTGGCGGTCGGCAGGTGTGAGGCCAGGAGGTCACGAACGGTTTAGATCGCTGACTCGATTCGCGATATGTTGAACCGCCATTCTTGTCTCCTTTCCATCTAGCCGAGTAAAAGGGTCAAAGTGTGATGGGCTAGCTAAGCAGGTAAACCTCACCTTCAATGATTGAACTGAGATCTGAGTCGACGTCATGTAGTGTGTCCCCAAAGCCTTGCAGCTTGTCATTGGTACCCTGTAATTTTAGATCAATGGTTTGTATCCCCTGAGAGACCCCCTCCCAGTTCTCCTGCATAGCCTTCACTCTGTTGTCAATTCCGCGAGTGATCTTCATGTTTTCTGCTGCCGCCATCAGAGCTTCCTCTTGCGTCAATCTGTCCAGGCGCTGCAGGGCGTCCTCCACCGGCGTCCCTCTCAATCCTAGCCTCTTGATATACTTCTCTGGACGAAGGTCAGAAATGTCTGAGGGATTATCAACGGGAAAAGACATACTCCAAAGCCTCTCCCCGATCTCCTTCGTTACTGTCCCAAGGATCGAGAGTACCTCAGCCATGACCCCGACAAGAATGTCTGTCAAGGCCTGGGTCGGTTGGATGTTTACGTATATCTCGAACCGTCTGAAAAAGCACTCGATGCGGTCAAAGAGGTCGACGAGAGCACGTTGGCTAGCACGGACATCCTTGATGGCCTAAGAGGTTTATGTGTTACGAAGGTCCACATACTGGGCCAAGGAGGACGCTCACCTGGAGGAGGACACCAATTCCGGTAAATATCACGGTCGCAGGTGGGAATGCCTATGTCAAACACGTCGTCAGAGAGCAGGATCTCGAGCGGGCTTGATTTTCGCGTAATTACCAGTCCAACTGCGTTGCCGATGGTCTCAGAGAATGCGTGCAGGACGTTGACGGTTGGATCCAGCCACTTTGTCAACTTTTCATCTGCGCTTTGCGATCGTTGGACTTGAGCTCGGAGCACGGCGACAATGGCGCCTGGATTGTCGCAGGATTTCAGCTGGGCAGCCAAGGGATGCGTGGCGATGTCTTTCTTTGTTTGCTTTTCGTACGCCTTCACAGCGGCTTGAAAGATTGTCCTAGAGGGGGAGGAAGGGGGAACTTGAACTCGAGACATGGTGCTTGTAGAAGGGGTCTGCTACGATGCCGAGGGGTTATATTAGGGAGATCGCACATGAAGAGAAGGGCACCCTATTGTGTGGTGTGCTAGTCAAAGTCATGCACGGCACCTTGCAAACACAACACAGACGGTCGTCACCATCGAAAGTTTGCACAGCTCAGAGACAGACGACTGTGATGTCTTGTACATGTGCTAGTGTAAGTTACATTCCGTGACAGATAGCCGCCGAGGTATCGTCATGGTACCGGCGACCATGTCAAATATGCAAGACGCGAGATAAATTTCTGCACAAAGTGAAATAGACAGAGAAATACGTGACACCCAGATACATTGGTTAGGACAGACGCAAGCGTTCTCGGAAGTGCTGAAGGATCGACGCGCGCTGTGGGTACGCACTGGCAGTGATTAGCCCACTACCCTATATGGAAGCGAATCAACTGTTACCGTAACGACGGATTCAAGACTTTAATTTCAAGTTACAAGTGAGGCGTGGAGGTACGTACGGGTTTGGCACGCATTGTTTGATGCATTGGCCTCACTAATACAACAACTAGAACTCGTCCTTATTATCAACCAGGATATGGGTATAGGTCCTTGTTGGGGTCCGTGTTTATTTCGGATCTACACTTGGCACAGCCCACCACCTTGTTTTTTGTGTTTAATTCTTTGTCAGCCCTCACCGGCAAGCTGAGGTCATGACTCGGGTGACCCACCCGCGCCAGCTGACTATATTTTAGTCATTTAGTCAGACCAACCAAGTCCAAGTCAAGGGACCGTGGGAAAGTTTACAAAAAGGGAGACGTTCTAATTGCAAACTTCACACGCTCCGGTCCGTTCTCCCGTCCTCATCCTCGCAATCACCCACACCGCAGATTGGATGATTTGATCTTATCTATTCGGAATTGACATTGACTGACCCGGCTGATTTGATCCTCGTGACCTGGGGTCAGACTGACTTGTACAACACTGCCATCAAGAACGAACGTGAACCAGTGTACAGCCAAGGCACACTGGCAGCGATGCGGAGCAGCGCGCGATCGAGCCTGAGGACGCGTGGAGGAGCTACTGTAGGCCCTGCCCCGACCCTGGGAGCACACAACTGGACAAGCACCGCGTGCAGCTCACCGACAGGGTGAACCTGTGTTCAATGGGGCATGTCTTTTTTGGTAGGCCCGTCGCGTCCGCGCAACGTCATCACGCCCCCTTCCTCCAGATGTTTTAAGTTCTAACAGTTCTGATTCTTCCCTTACGCAATTGGTGTTATAATGTGCTTCACGTGGTCTTCGATGACTTTCAGAGCTTGTCAAAACAGGAATCTCCCACGGACCGCTGCGCCCGCTGATTGACCGTCCTTTGACCCCTCTGACCTCGAAACAGGTTCTCTGGGTCCAGCAGTTGTCCGGCGTCGTTGATGCTCCACTCACAAATTTACAATCACATGGATTTACTAAGTACTCACTCAGTCACAAACGATCATGACTACCGGTCAGGACGCACCTCAGCAGCAATGGCCAAGTATTCACGACCCAGCTACCTGCACCCGCAAGGGTCTCTGTCCTGTGACGAAATTGAGAGGCCAGAACTCGCCTCTGGAAAGTCACTCTCTGTACTTCGAACAGCATGGCACGGGGCCTGTCAAAGTAGTCTTCGTCACAGGGCAAGCATCATATTTACATGATTTCTTCTTATCATAATTAATACGATTGCTCTACAGACTATATGCTAGCTTAAACGCGTGGGCTGCACAAGTGAAGCACTTTAGTCAGCTCTCACAATACACCATTCTCGTCTTCGACAATAGAGGCGTAGGGAACAGCGGCACTCCAATGGGGCCATATTCGTCTGTACCTTCATCGGTTGCCCCCATTCGACCGAGCGCTGATGACTTACTGCCTCATTCCATGATATACCAAAACTGCAGGACGAGTGGCATGGCTGAAGACGTCATCGTACTTCTCGATTTCGTCGGTTGGATTGAGAGCCGTAGTGTCCATGTTGTTGGGCTATCGATGGGCGGTATGATTGCGCAGGGTGCGTTAGTCAGATCTGTCTTATTTCCGACATCATCGGATCGTTCACAGAACTAGCCTATCGTATTCCTGAGAGATTTATTTCTCTGAGCCTGGCGGTCACAACAGCCGGGGGTCCCCCTAGTATGTTCAACATTCCTCCGGTGCGTCAAATTAAGGCTTCTTTTAAGTGTGACAGAACTGAAATTGTGAGTAGTGGTTCGGATTGAAGAATATCCTAAGGTATAATGCAACGAGGTGGCGTACATGACGGACATCTGAAAATGAAACCAGGACACCATTCGATGACATGAAGAAGCGTACTTTCAACGCTGCAGAGGTCGCTTTCAGCTCTTCGTGGTTGGATGCGAAAATCGAAAACGATCCTGAGGGCAGGACAAACCGTGAGGTTCAACTTATGGTGCGTGCTCAGTTGAGTAAAGTCGACCATCGCGTTGATGGCTTGCAAGCTATATAATGAACGTGCGGCCGTGACACACAGCCAAGGATCTCTCGGAGCTGTCTCGCAGATGTGGGCGGGGTTCACGCACCATGTGGGAGCCGGACGTCTTGCACAAATATCTAAGACCATCCCCAAGGTATTGATCCTGACCGGAGATCAAGATCATTTAGTGAGGTCATCAAATTCGGCGTATTTAAGTAAGTGCATGCCCGAGGCAGAGTACGTGGTGTGGAAGGAAACGGGACATAGTGTGAACGAGCAGCACGTAGAGAGGTTCAATGCGCTCTTAGAACGAGTTTTCCTCGAGGGTCAGACAAGGCTAGGTGGATTCTAATATACGCCTGTTATTACGTCTGTTGGAAAGCGAACTTGGCTAGGTGCAAAATCTATGTCAATGCCCCCGGCTCAGAATCGGAACACTGGCGATGGCGGCAGCTACGGGTCATCCAACCGACGACACCAATGAGGCATTAATGAGGATCTAAGGTTCTTTTCACATGCCAGAGAAGCATCGATAGAATTCACGGTGATAGATTAGACCAGTGAACTACGGTAAAGGGTGATGTAAAAGTGCCACATATGGCCATGTACCCCAAGGCGCACCCAAATGGATTCAAAAAAAAAGACAGATTAGACCACCAGTCTGTCCAGTGCACCACTCGGGCACAAACTTTGCAAGGCAGGGGCAGAGCCCACATGGCTTCAATGGACAAGAAAGCGCGACTTCGGATATACGCATGCTGCTGACCACTAGATGTATTCAGTCGGACGAGCACTACACAGACTCGGAGATATCGTAGTGAAAGGAAGAGTGTACCAGTGGGCCGCTATCCTGACCTTTACGTGCCAGTGGTTGTGAGAGCGCAAAACACCATACAGTGCGCTTCCTTATGCAACCGTATTACGTGACACCCATCCTTGATCTTGTTTATCGGGTGGGGACGGAGGTGAGAGTAAAAGTGCGTCAGATACCGTACGCGACGAAAGGGAAAGAAATGGCGAAAAAAGGAAGGCAACCAGTAGAACACGTGGTACGCAGGGTGAACCCGTTCAATCGGGCATGTTTTTTTTGGTAGGCCCGTCGCGTCGCGCGCAACGTCATCACGTCCCCTTCTGTAGTTCTGAATCATACGTAGTGTCAGTTTTTTCCTTGCGCAATTGGTGTCAAAATGTGCTTCAGATCGTCTTTGAGATGAAATTTCAGAGAGCTTAGTAATCACGGTTTCCTGGAATTTCCCACGGACCGAACTTCGCGGCCCGCGGACTGACCATGACGCGGCATGACCCCTCCAAGCCACCTCTGCGGCGACCTCGAAACAGGCTCAAAACAGACTGACACCGTACAACGCTGTCGTTGATGCTCCACTCACAAATTTACAATCACATGGATGGATTTACTCAGTACTCACTCACTCACAAACTGTCATGACTTCCAGCCAGGACGGACAATGGCTAAGTATTCACGACCCAGCTACCTGCACCCGCAAGGGTCTCTGTCCTGTGGCGAAATCGAGTGGCCAGGGCCCGCCTCTGGAAAGCCACTCTCTGTACTTTGAACAGCATGGCACGGGGCCTGTCAAAGTAGTCTTCGTCACAGGGCGAGCATCATCATGTCCCCATGATTCTTATCACAATTAATACGATGGCTCTACAGATTATATGCTAGCTTAAACGCATGGGCTGCACAAGTGAAGCACTTTAGTCAGCTCTCACAATACACCACCCTTGTCTTGGATAATAGAGGCACAGGGAACAGCAGCACTCCAATGGGGCTATACTCGTCTGTACCCTCATCAGCTGCTCCCATTCAACCGAGGCTGATAACCTACTTTCTCGTTCCGTAATATACTCCAGGACGAGTGCCATGGCGGAAGATGTCATCGTACTGCTCGATTTCATCGGATGGACCGAGAGTCGCAGTGTTCATGTTGTTGGGCTATCGATGGGCGGTATGATTGCGCTGGGTGCGTTAGTGGCCCAAATCTGTCTTTTACTGTAGTTCTGACATCGTCGGATCGTTCACAGAACTAACCTACCGTGTTCCTCAGAGATTTATTTCTCTGAGCCTGGTGGTAACGACGGCTGGAGGACTCCCTATATTCAACATTCCTCCGGTGCGTCAAATTGTGGCTTATTATCAGAGAGACCCAACTGAAATTGCGAGTAGTGGTTCGGATTGAAGAATATCCTAAGGTATGATGCAACGAGGTGACGTACATGACGGACATCTGAAAATGAAACCAGGATGCCATTCATCGAGGACCTAAAGAGGCGTACTCCCATCATTATGGAACTTTGTTTCAACTCCTCGTGGTTGGATGCGAAAACCGAAAATGATCCTGAGGGCAGGACAAACCGTGAGGTTCAAATTATGGTGCGTGCTCAGTTATAAGGTCGACCATCGTGTTGACGCCCTGCAAGTTACATGATGAACGCGCGGCCGTGACACGTAACCAAAACCCCCTCGGGGCTGTCTCGCAGATATGGGCGGGGTTCACGCACCGTGTGGAAGCTGGACGTCTCGCACAGATATCCAAGACCATCCCCAAGGTATTAATCCTGACCGGAGATCATGATCATCTAGTGAGATCATCAAATTCGGCGTATTTAAGTAAGTGTATGCCCGAGGCAGAGTACGTGGTGTGGAAGGAAACGGGACATACTGTGAATGAGCAGCACGTAGAGAGGTTCAATACCCTCTTGGAACGAGTTTTCCTCGAGGGCCAGGCAAGGCTAGGTGGATCCTAATAATGTACTTACGTTTATTACATCTGTTGGAAAGCGAAATCGGTTGCTACTAGACTCTCCTGACCCGGCTGTTCCTATTTGCGTTTCGGGGCCACCTTTCTAGGACTAACGTGGTAGTGTTCACACAGCTACGACTGGTCTGTGTCTCGGACATGTATTCCAGTAATAAAAATGGATCAAAAAAGAAAGCGAACTCGGTTACAGTAGGTCCAAAGTCAAGGCTAATGGCCGGCTCAGAATCGGAACACTGGGGATGGCGGCAGCTTCGGGTCACCCAGCCGACGACACCAATGGGGATCCACAAGAGGGCTTTTCACATGCCAGAGAAGTATCAGCGTGATAAATGAGGCACATACTTTGCAGGGCACATGGCCCAACTTGAAGCGGATGGAGCTGCGTAAGACAGCGCACTGCAGAGGTTGCACTTGCTAGATGTATCAGTTAGGTGGGTGTGCACACTACAGAGGTATCGTAAATCTCCTCTGAAAACAATGTGGGCCGCTATCCCTGACCTTTACGTGGCTCTGGGAGTGCAAATCTCCATCTGGCACGCTTCCTTTCCTTTACGTGACGTGCATCCCTGATCTTGTTCACCGGGTGGCGACGCGATGGGTTATCTAAGAGCGGGCGGCGACGAATTCAGACGGATTAGTAAAAGTACGTCAGGTACTGTACGTGATGGAGGCACCGCGGAGGTAGCTCAGAGAGTGAGACACGTGGGTATGGTAATTAGCTTCACAAATTGGAATTAACTTACTGGTAGACGACTACGATCGAGTGTTGGCAGGTCACCGTGACCTTCTGCCGGCGGTCTACAGGACAGGAACGCACGGTACCACGCAGTATTTACTGTACCCGATGGTACGCCGTGCCTCAACAGAAAAAGGAACTCACCACGGGGAAAAAGGTGCGTTGCATGGCTACTGAATAACTTGGGCGTTGGCATCGTGATAAGTGGGGTTATTGCAGTGAGTACTGTACTATATGAGGTGGGAACCACGAAACCCCCTACTGATGCAACTATATGACTATTTACTTATTGCCCAAGCCCAAGTTCAAGACCGTAGTCTCCATATCCCCCGTCAATCGTCCTCAGGCCTTCCGACACATAATAAAGCCCGAGACTGGCATTTTTCTGTCCCTACTAAAATTAAACCCAGTTCATTAACAATATCCGTGTGTGTAACATATACGAAGAAAAGAAAGAAGTCCGTATGTGAAAATATGAACAGAAGACTTCGATCCCAGGAACTATCTGTGCCTGCTATACCACCCGCCGACGAAATGTAATTGACATGAGTGCCCCCATCTTCGATTCGCAAAAAGTGGTACCTTGGTAAGAGTCCGAAACGGACCGTAACGCTAAGGAGTACGTACATACGTACACACAGTACGGAACCATGGGAAACGCGTCGGGCAGTGGCGAACGTGAATTTGCACCTTGTCAACCGGCAAGCACAAGCGGGACACGGGAGACGCCAGGGAATTAAGGATGTGCGCCGCCGTATGGCCCCTCCCATTGCAACCGAGTCGGATGGAAGGGAATGAGGTAATTTCCGTAGAATAGAAGAAAGGAAAGGGAAAGGGATAAGTAACTCGTAATAGAATGTAGCACGACATGCGGGAAGGGGATAGATGGCGTCGTCGGCGGAAAGAGCTGGGTAACTATCCACGCGTGGCGCGAACATAAAAGAAAGCAACGATTTGCGCAAAGAAACTAGAGGGTGAAAGAAGAATAGGGGCCGTTGAAAAGGGTGAGGCGAATGTAGATGGTGCATACAGATGACCGGGAAAAGAAACGGAGATAGACCAGGGAGAGAGCGTTACTGGCACAGATTAGGGCCAAAGGTGTACAGAAGGAGAATATGTAGGGGACATCGCAGGCGTGTCGGTAGTTCGTGTCTCTGGGGGAGCCCTTTCGTCTGGAAAATAACACTTGCTGAGGGCAAGGTTTATCGGGCACCGCGCGGCTCCGTTTGCGCTGCCCTATGTCCCCCCGCTCACAAGAGGCCGCACTCCCGCAAATGAATTTGCAGGAGGATGTCCGAGATGGCGTTCAGCACGACTGACGACTGGCATTCAGCATGCGATGGAAGAAGGGTGACGAAGAGAGAAACATACATCGAATCTGATTTGTATCTGTGGCACATGTGTAATGCGCATAGATCTGCTTCGTCGCTGCACTCTGGTTGAGGCTGACAAAGCGTTGGAGAAGGTACTCGCATGCAGAATTGTAGTCAGTACCACCAGCGTAGTCAGGGAAATAGTCGCCAAGAGGAGATCGGGGAAGCTTCTCGGCGAACAAATCAATCTTATTCAGGAACAAGATCTGGCGATGATGTGTGAGATTTATGGCCCAGACAACGGGGTAGGGTAATGCTTACGATTGACGTCTTGACGAACCACCGGGAATTACATATCGAATCGAACAGGGTGAGAGCCTCTTGCATGCGGTTCTGAGAAGAGATTGAATGTCATCGGCGGAAAACCCGCGGTAGGTAGAGGTTGACGTACCACACTCTCATCTTCGTATAGCATCTGGTCGTATTCGCTGAGAGAGACCAAAAAGACAAGGGCAGTGACGTTCTCGAAACAATGAATCCACTTTTTCCGCTCGCTTCGCTGACCTCCGACGTCGAATAGCTTGTACGTAAGCTCACCAATCTTGAAGGCAGTCTCGGTGATACCGGTCGTCTTTACACGGCTGCGAAGGATGTCCTGGTCTGTGGGCATGTAGCGAGGATCGGCCATGCGATCGACAGCGCCAAAGTAGTATACGGCCGAGTCGTTCAATTGAAACTCGCGGGAACGATTGACAGCTTCACGGACGCCCGGGTCACGCCACAGACCTCTGACGGCATCGGCGACGTCTCCCGGAAGGACGTCCGTTTCTATTTGAGGGGGCAAGGAAAGAACCACCGCGCGGCGGGCATCGTTCTGTGGGGTGAGAGAGATGTCTAGCTGAGGCATCGCCTCGAGGACGGCACGCATAGACTGGATGGTGTTGGAAAAGATGATCTCTTTGTAGGATTCCCGCTCTTGCTCGGTGTATCCGCCATGATGAATAAGTTTCATTTGCTTGAGTACAGTGGACTAGAGTGGCATGGGAGGGAGAATTTTGTTGTCAGAAAGGGTGTAGGGGAAATGACTTGCGGTGAAAGGGTCACACCTTGCCCGACTCGCCGGCGCCGAGCAACAACATCTTGATTTCGTTCTTCGCCATGACCTTGTCCCGCCTAAGTTGGTTCTCAATTTCTTCATTGCCTGAGATAAGAGGAGAGGAGGGGAAGAGGCGTGAGCGGCATTGGGTAAAAAGGAAGGATAAGAAGGGGACACGTACGGGCCTTGGCCACCTCGTCAACAGCAGACGATTGAACGCAACCCATTTTAGTAAAAGTAGAAAGTGAAGGGATGAGAAAAAGAAAAGGGAGAGGGAATGATGTAGAGAGGGAAGGAGAAAGAAGAGGATGAGATGAGGACGAAGATGAGGACAACAGAAGGAAACCACCTTGCGACCCGACCGCCGATTACGATTGGCTCCTCTTCCGGGACAAACACTTCAAAATACTTTCCCCGGGGCACAATGCAGCGATCTGGCAAACCACAAAATTATATTTTCTTACAACCGCCGGTTTGTGGCTTTGAAAATTTGTGCCAGTGCATCCTCTACAGCTCCGACACTTGTTGAGCAAGCCCTCAACGTTCTCAACGGTGTCGGCGGTAGGCACTGCTGCAGCCGGAGGGCATTTATGCACGTATGGAATTATGGCGTATGGCGTCTCAGCTTACATGTGCTTCCATGGTTCATGTCCACCAAATCCAAGTTTCCCCACCCAACCACCGCATCCAAACGTATCATTGCCATCAACAACAAATCGAAATCTGGCACGGGCTGACAGCGCTGACACGCTGACACGCGCGGCGGCATGCTGTACGTCCTCCACAAATTGATGCGCGCGCCCTGAGCCCCGGGGAGACGGGGAGAACCCTGGAGAACCGTCTCCCCGTTTTGGGAATATGCTAGTGTGATCATGTGGGCGTACTTGTATCTTAACCTTTAACTTTGGCTACCACGTCTCGGACAGGACTTGCGGTGGGACACGAAAACCCAAAAGGTGTTGCCTGAAGAAGAAGCGATTAGAAGCAGCGCGTGGGGGCGTGAGCGGCGTGAGAGGGACGGCGTGGACATGGCAACCAGCAGCTAGTGCGCGTTGTGCCTTTCATGTACCCCTGCTGGACATGTTATTTTACCTTGTATGATGGACCAATTTTGAGTAATCGATCCAATCAATCGATTCACACTGATGCACTGACGGCGCAGATGCTGGTTGCCACTTTATTTGGTAGCTTAGTACTGTGATCGTGTATCAGTCGTAAGGACGGTACCGAGCCCACCGAAGAAGGTGCACAAGAAGCTGGAGATTTGGTTTGCATCTGGCTTCCCTCACGTTCGACGACGAACCTGACCCCGCCGCGCTGTCCTCAGCCGCTGCCCTCCTGCTCGCCCGTTGCCCTCGCGTGCGAGGTGCAGCCTCCCAAGTCCTCTCAGCACGGTCTTCGCCGCGCTCCTCTCCCCTCGTTTATCCTCTTGCTTTCTCCCTGTCCTCCTTCCCCTATTGTCACCTAGCCTGTAAGACACAGCCCTCGCCGCGCTCCTCTCCTCGCCTCCCCTTGGCCTCACTTCCCCTTCCTTGCCTTCATGTTCTAGGTATCGTCCTCCCCATCTTCTTACGGCTACCCTCGTCCCAATCCTGTGACTGTTCTCCTTGCCACATCTCCGTGCCCACTTCTGTCAGATTTCCTTGCTGCCTTCTCCCCGCCGCCCTTCCACTGCCCTCACCGCCTTTACCACGCACTTACCACTCGCTGCCACCCTCGGCCTCCTTCTGACCTTCCTTCCTTCCTCTCTTCGCTTCGCGTGTGTGGCGCCACCATCTTCTCCTTCCCCTCCCTCCCGCTTCTGCGCGTTCTCCTCTTCTCGCCGCCGTCCTCGCCGCTCTCTCTTCGCTTACCCTCGCCCTCGCCCTCACCACCATCTCCCTAGTTTCTTCTCTTCTCTTCGCCGCCACCACCCCTACTCTTCCCTAACTTTCCTCCCCTCCCGTGCGAAGCACCGCCCTTTTCTCCAACCTCCCTCCCACCCGCCCTCGCCTGCCCTCAGTGCCCTCACTACACCACACCCTTTCTCCTGCCTCGCCGCTCCACCTGACCTCCCCTCCTATATGCGGCCGATCTCATACGATACAGCCCGTTTCGTACAGTATATCTGTGCTTGCATGAGGGAAGATAACGGAAAACAGGACACCCTTCACTGGCAAGCAGTAGGAATCCAGTCATGTGTAAATCCGTCTGGGCTACATTGTGAAACCCTGTCTCAGCCATCTGCTGAGTTATGGTTCTGTGTGATGTGGCTAAGCCAGCTTTTGAATGGCCCAACAGACTTCGAGTTTATGACTGGGCATCAGAATAATCTAGAAATTGTAAGCACAAGTGTTATACAACTGCCTTAATATAATTTATTTTTTATTTTGCTCGTCTCCTCTCACTCCATGTCTCTCTTGTGTTCAGATTCTGCCAAGTCGACTTACACTGTCCTGACATACACTTCCCAAGAATTCCAGAGCTTCTATGACAACGAGAGCCTCCTGACTGACGATCTCTCTGATGATGCACTGCGTAACATCATTGGCCCGAACCGTGCAAGACTACGCGAAGCCGAGACGCGATATCGCCTCGACGACCTCTTATCTGCCATGCTAGAGCATGCGCCACACCCCTTGGGACGACGATACGTTGCGGTTTCCCTCCACGTTGCTCGTCGAAAGGGCGAAGATGGGGTAGTCAATGCTGCGAAAGCGTGGCTGGACGATCTACTCCTCCCCAGTCCGTTCGTTTATCCTTCCTCTTTACGTCTACTAACTCATGATGGTCCAGTGTTGGCAGTCTCCAAAGCTATGAAATCATGGCCCGTCTCTAGCCAGACACCCACAGCAAAGCAGGACATCGAGTCTACCTCTCGAAATGACCAGCGCTTTCTCAAAGCTAAAGTGAGTTATCACATGCCCTCTTACTTTGGTCTACTAAATCGATTCTAGGTCGCTCTCCGAGAACAGTATCGTTGTGCGATCACAAAAACATTCGACAAGGCTCGTGTAGAGAAACTACAAAGGGAAGGACGCTTTGACGAAATCCCTCGTGTGGGACAACTTCGAATGGAACCCGCGCATATCATGCCCTTATTGCTCAACAAGGTCGACGACAAAGCCATTGGTAGCCCCAGAGATCGTGCGTGATGACCTTTCGGTTCTCACGTTTCACACAGACAGACGGCGCTCGCCGCACTTTTGGGATATGCTTCGGTCCTGGACGCAAATCGACTTTGAGACACTCGTGGTGCCGAATATCAACTCGCCCATGAACGCTATCTACATGACGAAAGACGAGCATGACACCTTCGGACATTTCACGTCTTATCTCGACAAGGAGGCAGTCAGTCGCTTTCGTTCGCGTCGGGCTTGTGGCTAATGTTTTTCAGTACCCGGATGTTCCCAACAAGTACAAAGTGCGCGTCGCCCGATTGTACACGTGTTTGTCCAATGGGTTGCACGAAGTGGATGTCGAGTTTCCAACTCGGGAGGAATCGTCAGTTGAGCCCCCCAACCCCGATTACCTCAAGGTTCACGCCGCCTTCGCCAAAGTCCTGCATCTCTGTGGGGTCGCTCAGTACATGGATAGTGTCGATTATGAAGCTGAAATGGAGGGGACCTTGCGCCTGAATGGGGAAACGGATTTCGGGTCGTACCTTCAGTCCAAATTAGCGTCTTGGTAGCGTCGAGCGTGGATGTTTTCACTTTGACACTTGGTAAAATAAAGACATTGATGGTCGCCCGTGGTCAGGGGTTACACTTACTACTTTTCATTCCAGTCACGCCGATCATCGAACATGTGCTTTTCTTCATAGCTCCGATCACACCGTCGGGCTGGACACTGCTCTGTGTCACTCAAAGGCGAGCACACATTTATGACGACTTGCATTCCCTTGGTCGTCCACTACCTTTCTTTTCCTTTTCCTCACTCTCATCGAGCGCTCTTATACAAAGGTCTGGTTCTGTCTTGATTTGGACCTAGTATCGCCTGTCCACCTCACTTGAGTGCCACTGGTGGAACAGGAACAGGAAGTTCCCTTCTTCGTGATCATCACCGGCCTTCCTTACCCTTCAGTAGCCCCCCTCTCCTTATCACATGCTTCGCGCCCATCATGTCTCTTGCGCATTCAGATTTTACCGAGTCGACTTGCACCGTCCTGACATGCACTTCCCAAGAGTTCCAGAGCTTCTATGACAACGAGAGCCTCCTGACTGACGATCTCTCTGATGATGCGCTGCGTAACATCATTGGCCCGAACAGAACGAGACTACGCGAGGCCGAGACGCGATATCGCCTCGACGACCTTTTATCTGCTATGTTGGAGCACGCGCCACACCCCCTGGGGCGACGATACGTCGCAGTTTCCCTCCACGTTGCACGTGAAGATGGGGTAGTCAATGCTGCGAAGTCATGGATGGATAACCTACTTCTCCCTAGTCCGTTCGTTTATCTTCTCTCTTTACGTCTACTAACTCGTGATGGTCCAGTGCTGGCAATTTCCAAAGCTATAAAAACAGAGCCTGCCTCTAGCCAAACTCCCAGTATCGATACAACAGTGCAGCACATCGAGTGTGCCTCTCCCACCCTCAGAGCTAAAGTGACCATCACGCCTTCATCTTGTTACCATGGTACTAAATTGATTTTAGGTTGCTCTCCGGGAACGGTATCATTGTGCGATCACAAAAGCATTCGACCAAGCTCGTGCAAGGGAGCTCTCAAAGGAAGGACGCGTTGGAGAAGTCCCTAATAAGGTGGGACAACTTCCGATGGAAGCCGCGCATATCATCCCCTTCTTGCTCAACGAGTTTGACGATCAACTCATCAATAGTCTAGAGATCGTGCGTGACGTTCTTTCGTTCTCGTGTCCCACACATCTTTGTAGACCTGTTCAGACTTGGGATATGCTCCGGTCCTGGACACAAATCGACTTTAGGACTCTTATCGGGCCGAATATCGACTCTCCCGCGAACGCCATCTACATGACGACGGTGGAGCATACCACCTTTGGACATTTCGAGTTTTATCTAGACAAAGAGGCGGTCAGTCGCCTTCATTGAAACTGTTCTGTTGGGCTTAAGGCTAATATACTTGTCAGTTCCCGGATATTCCCAACAAGTACAAAGTACGTATGTCCCAAGACGGCCGCTTCTTGACCAATGGATCGAGAGAGGAGGATGTCGAGTTTCCGACTCTGGAAGAATCATCTGTCGAGCCCCCCAACCCTGATTACCTCAAGGTTCACGCCGCCTTCGCTAAAGTTCTGCATCTCTGCGGGGCTGCTCAGTACATGGATGGTGTCGAATTGGATGCTGAAATGGAGGGCACCTTGCGCCCGAACGGGGAAACGGATTTCGGCTCGTACCTTCAGTCCAAATTATTGGACACCAAACGAGGAGTAGGCCTCAATCGAGACAACCATCGAGCATAGGCAACTACAACTCATGCCAGGCCCACTCATCCCCCGCAGAGCTACCTGATGTTCACGACAGGTGCACACATACTCGAGGACTCGTGCGCCGATCCAACACGCAGGGAAGAATGTGGTCGACCTCGTCGCACGGTGCAATGTCAAAGTCAAAGACCTCATCCTACGCGAGATCGGGCAAACGAGAGCATAACATGATGCTAGCGTTCTGCCCACCATACATGCATGCGTTTCCTACCTTCAATCGCGCTCCCCTCGTGCCAGTGACGCCGTCAACTGGACCCCAACCTCGACGGGACAGCCTACCACCCACATTGCGCCGCCACGCGCCGATGTGTACCGGCCGCGCTCGTCGGACAGGATGCGCTGGACGTGCATTGGTTCGTGGTTGCCCAGTTTGAAAGGTGTTATCGTTCGTTCCGGCGGCGGCGCTTCATTTTGTTTTTGTCTCTCTTCAAACAACGCTTCTAATATTTATTCTCTAACGCTTTTTTATCGTAAATGCACTCGGACACGTTAAACAGTAAAAAAGTTCATTGTTCGGTGTGTCCGGGTAGTCCCTTCTGCGAAATCTATCTTTCAACTTTTTATCGATGTTCAATGCGTCCGCGCTTTTCAACTTTTGCGTGAAACGTCGCATTTAGGGTCTAGATGTCCATCGAACGAGAAAGAACTGACCAAGGATTACCCAAGCGGATGCAACACATGAGAAATGGTTACGAACCCTTTCCAGACGTCGACGCTGAGGAGTTGATGTGTACACATCCACTAATGTGGTGAGTTCATCGACAGATAAAGAGGTAAAAGGGCATGAGCGCTAAATTGATAGAGACCAGTCGCAATCGTCTAACGTTTGATGGACGCACGCCAAGCCGTTTCTCGTACTCGCGTCGTGCTCTTGGAAAAATCTGGTGGTGAGAAGGTGGCGGGGCTAGGCAAGAAGGTGTGGGCAGAGGAAAAGGCGAGAGTGAAGAGGGGAGAGTGAGATTCACGTATAAGGCGTCAACTACTCGTTCCCACACGTCAAGCTCAAGGTTGAGTCATTCAGAACATAATTCTAATAGAGCACTACTGTAAGGGCCATAGGAAGTAAAGCAAAGTAGTACCAACTCCTACAAATATAGCGAAAGACGTAGCACATTCGATTTGACCGTCGTGCATAAGTGAAACCCGTCGAGAATTCGAGGCAAACGCCCAATCACAGGTTCGCAACAGCAGCTGGCAAATCAACGACGCGGCCGACGATGCCATACCGTTTCCTAAACGTCATTTGTATTAGCGAAAGGGGGGAGAGAGAGGAGGGCGAGCACGCACGTAAAGAAGGCGAACCAGTCGTCGAGCGTCTTGCGGTCCTTCTCCTCGAGCGTGCTCCAGTCCGCCACCGCGTCCTCCGGCTTCAGGCTCGACATCCCCAGCGCGCGCGACGCGTCCTTGCCCGCGAACAGCGCGTACGACCCGCCTGGCCCGTACGTCTCGCGCTTCCGCGATACGTCGAACACCGTACCTGCATGCACACGTCAGAAGTGAGCGGGCATGCGCGGGACTAGGAGGAGGGGCGCACCTTTGATAGCGACGTAGACGGGCTTGGCGGGGTCGCTCCCGTCGAACTCCTTGAGGGCCTCCTGCGTGAAGGGGTCGTCCTTGGGCGGGGGTATGTCCGTGCGTTCGGGCTGCATGATCGTGGTGGCCGTGGTCGTAGTCTTCTCGTCCTGGCTGCTTCCGCTCTGGCGTTCTGATGCAGGCTCTGTGTCTGTGTCCGTGTCCGTGAGGTGCTGAAGTAGGACGGCAAGAGGCAAGACGAGGGGAAGGGCGTAGAGTACGACGTCAGAACTGGAGACCATCAAGCAGATCGTGATCCGAGTTAGCTGCCGGTGCGCTACGCCTTGCCGTTTATGGGGCTCTCAGGCTCTTCAGTTGACGACCCCCGGACACTCGGTCATCGCCACCCACGTCGGGCTGTCGACACTGTGTAGGACGTCATAACGACAGCGCCAATGAGCCTGCGATGACGATTGATTGTGGCTTTCATTTTATCCATTTGCACACGGCACCTATTCGCTTCGCTCGCTTGACGAGGTCCCCGGGTCTGCACTCGGACTCGGACTCACTCGGAAAGCGTGCGAGTAAGAAAGGTTATGATGCCAACGAGAACCGAGCCAAAGACGTGGGTATGGATCGTATCAATGTATGTATATTGTGTGGGTGTATGTGAGTGAGTGTAGCAGTGCGATCGGATAATACGAGGCGGTCAGAATCGGTTGCTGTACTGTACAATGTTCATGCCTGCATGTAGCCGCGAATGAGAACAAAAAAAAGGCCCACCTAGAGTTCTTTGTCCTCTCCCCAAGGTGAGAAACAAAATCACCATTTGCTCCATGGGACGGGCATCTCGCCCTCAGACGGCGACGAAAACGTGACGATCCGCGGCACCGAAAGGCCCAGCTCCGTCGTCATGCCCTCGTCCTCGTCCTCATCCTCGTACCTCCGACCAAACAGCCCCTCGCGCGCCCACGGCGTGTTGGGGTACCCGTCCGCAGCGGACGGCGGGGGCGGCGCAGGGGGCGCGGTGGCCGGGCGCTGGATCGACAGCCGGTCGCGGTGCGGGTGCGGCAGGGGCATGGGGGAGTCCGTGCGCGATGCGGGCGCCTCTTCCTCGAGATGTGGCGGCGGGACGTACAGCGGCGCCGGCGACGCAGGCGCATCCTGTGCGTCTCCATCTGCATCGGGCGACGCGCCGGACGCCTCTGCTATCGGGATCCCGCCCGGAGACTGTGAGCGCGACTGTGCCGTCGGTGGGGGCGGCGAGGGCGGACGAGGAGAGTCGCGCCCGCGTGGAGAGACGACCGCCTCGCATGAGGAGGTGCGCGAGCGCGCGGGAGGGGAAACGCCTGTGCCGTTGGCGTGCGGCATATGTGAGTGTGCGTTTTCTACGCGCACGCGGTCCTCCTCGATGAGGCGGAGCGCAGCCTTGAGCGCCGCTTTCTCGGCGTGCACTTCCTGGAGTTCGTCCTCGGCCTCTGCGCGCTTGATGCGCTCGACCGCCACCATCTTGTTCGCCTATGATAGCGCACGGTTAGTCGAAGGGACGCGAGGGGATAGAGAGAGACGGGCACGGACCTCCTCGAACAGCGCTTGGCTCAGGCTCTCCAACTCGCTCTCCAGCTCTTTCTTCTCGTGCGTGATCTTCTCCGAGTTGCGTTTCTCCGCCAGGAGCTGTGTTCGTAGATCCTCGAGCTCGCTGGCGAGCGTCGGCGAGGGCCCGACGAGCGACGGCAATGACGCGGACGTCAGATGGCCGACTGTGTTGCTCAACGGGCGCACTGGCCGTGGCGTGCTTGGCGGAGAATGCGGCGGCTGGGTCGGCGTCGATCGCCCACTGCCCGTGAAGCGAAAACGGAAGAAGCGCGTGTCGTTCTGCGTGGCCGTAGGCGCGGGCGAGGGTACACGACTATCGGGGTCAGAGTTGGGCGATTCGAGGGCGCCCTGCTGCTGCGTCTGGCTTTCGTCGACGCTCGTACGAGATTGTGATTGAGATGCCGGTATCGTCGCCGAAACGGGTGGTGATGGCGATGGCCCAGCCTGCAGAGAACCGACCTCGCGTGACGACCGGCGCCATCCAACGTCCTTTGAAAGAGAGCCGCTTTTTAACGCATCCTCGAGCATCTCGGTGTTCGCCTGTTCGAGCTTGAGGTTCGATTGGGCGACCTTGAGCTGCGTCTCGAGATCCGCATTCGTCTGATAGGACGATTTGAGCGTCGCGCACTGGCAGATGGTCAGTACATCAGGGAGTGCGACGGCAGGAGGATCCGAATGGGATCTCACCATCTCCTCTACCCGAGCCATCATGCGGCCCAATGCCTCACGTAGGTCCTCTTCTTGGCCTTGGCGCTGCACTCGCTTGCAGTCACGCAGTTCCTCGTCAACGGAGCTGAAATAGGTTGCATGTTTGACAGCATTGACGCTGTGCGTACGCTGAGGGAGTGGTCTCGAGTTTGACGAAAACATTGTCGTAGGGAATTGCAAGGTGCGGCTCTAGCGTGGACGCGTTTGCCCTGCCCCAGCCACGTGCCCTTGTTCCAACCCAGGTAATCAATCATATCATTGGCCGTAACTACTTAATCACTTCCTCTGCCTCATATTGTCCACCTCCCATTTCTGGGTTGCGCTGCTGACCCCCTCGTCCGCACATCCTCCATCCAACTCAACAGGCGGTGGCGCTGTCTTTACCGCACGAGGAGGGCGCTTCACACGGGCGAAGATGCCTACGTTCCTGTCCCTGATAAAATTGATGAGGACCATTGGCCACGAAGGATGTGAGGGGAGGACGTCATAGATCTCCGGTGCGAGAGCACGTAGCGCTGGCAGCCGTGTCCATGGTACGGAAGGAAAGTCGTGGTGCTCGTTATGGTAACCGACCTAAAGAATCCGGTTCAGCGTCACGGACTACCGAGACGGACAGTACTCGCGTTGTAAGCCAAGATGTTTAGCCAGCCGTAATACGAGTACGTTTCTTGTTGCAAGTTGTCCCACACGTAGTGCTCGGCAATGAAATGACCCGCCAGCGGGTGCAAGCTGCCGGCCCAAAAGCTGGACATGATGAAATAAAGCAACATATGCTTCCCACCCGGAACGAAGGTAGCGATCGCGAAATCGAAGGTCAACTGGACAGCTATGCCGAGAAAGTGCCAGTAGGTGGGCCTTTGTGAGCGTACGAATCCCGGGCGGAGAGCGTAAAATAGGATCTGAAATGTGCTGTCGGTAAAGAGGATCTGTCAATAAATGTGGGTGACCAGGCTGACGACCCGTACCAGAAAAACACCTTTCCGAGAACGTTGTTCAGACAGATTAGTTCCAGTCGCGTGGGGAGATCGACATCGATTCCATCTTCCCCGAGGTATTTGTGATGTTCCAAGTGATATCCCTGTTGTCGTCGAACGCGTAAGATGGCCAATCAAGAATGACACATTGCCCATTCACCTTGAATGATATGGCATATGGGACTCCGATGGGTAGGTTAGCAATGATCGCAAGCACTTTGTTGGGCTTTACGCCTTTGAATGCCAAGTTGTGGGTGATCTCATGAATTGCGAGAAATAAATTATGGTTGACTGTGCCACCGATGGTATACGCCACGACAACAAATGTCCAAGAGAGCGGATGGGTATGCCGGAGTAAGAATGCGACGGTAAATTGGAAAAGAACGACTGCAAGCACGACATATTTCGTAAGTGGTTCATGGCCCATGAGTTTGGTGACCTGTAAAAGCGCTCAGAAAACAACATCTCGAGAAGGCAATACGGGAACTCTGTAGCCGGGGTACGATGCGTCACACTGAAACTGGCTGAGGAAGGTATCCCGTTCCAGCAGATCAGGAATCGCTCTGAAGAGAACCCGACCCCGGATGTTCCAGTACCCGCTCCGCTATTTCACGAACTCGGGACATGGCGAAACAAACCCAAGATGAGAAATGGAATCGGCCGACTCACTTCTGGGTGCGCCTTCAAGATGGTCATGCGTCTAGAGCGATGAGGTTCTTCGGTCATTAACCAAAGAAAGTCAGAAGGGTCCTGAGGCTTTGAACCATAAACATCCTGGGAGTTCTGTGTGAGAGGTAGCTGTGTGCGTCGAGAAAACGACGTGGGAGTCTGCTTGCCCTCCGGAAGGCATTCTGCACCACCAAACAAGCTGAAATCTGTGGATATACTCTAGTATCCGAAGAAAATACAGGAGCTCGTGGAAAACTCACCAACTTCCTCTGGGATGTTTGGAGACGGTGCCATCACCGTCGCGTCCTTCGTCAATGCGTCAACAGCGACTCAGCCGCAGCGTCCGACTCGGAGTCCCAAGCAAGCGCGGCCCGGAACTGGCCCGGAAGTTGATTACGTTAGAATCGCGTCGCGGTCGCGTTGATCGCGTTGATTGTGTCACGATCACTGGCAAGTCCGAGCGAGTCTTTGCCTCTCTATCCCGACATGTCCACTCCTGTTAGACAACACGACGAGCTCCAGTATCTCAACCTTATTAAGTCTGTCCTCGACACAGGAGAGACGCGTCCTGACCGCACGGGAACTGGCACGATCTCCTTGTTTGCGCCCCCATCACTTCGATTCTCTCTTGCAGACTCGACTCTCCCCTTGATCACCACCAAAAAGACATTTCTCCGCGGGATCATAGAGGAGCTTCTCTGGTTCGTTAAAGGGCAGACGGACTCCACTTTGCTCTCCAAGAAAGGCGTGAAGATCTGGGATGGGAACGGATCGAAGGAGTTCCTCGAGAAGCGCGGGCTAGGCCACCGTCGCGCTGGAGACCTGGGACCTGTTTACGGGTTCCAATGGAGGCACTTCGGCGCGGACTATGTCGACGCCGACACCGATTACTCCGGAAAGGGCGTCGACCAGCTGCGCGAAGTAATTCGCAAAATTATCGAGGAACCGACCGACCGTCGAATCATCCTGAGTGCCTGGAACCCCGCAGGTCTGGTTTATCAAAAAAACCATCCGTCGCGTATTCACCGTCTCCATAGATATACCACTTATGGCCCTGCCTCCCTGTCACATGATGTGCCAGTTCTACGTCCACCTTCCTCCTTCGGACGAGCCCACCGCGCCGCGACGGTTGTCTTGCCTCATGTACCAACGTTCCGCGGACCTGGGGCTCGGGATACCATTCAATATTGCGTCCTACGCGTTGCTCACCCACATGATCGCGCGGGTAACCGACACGCAGCCCCACGAGCTAATTATTCAGCTCGGAGATGCCCATATTTATCGGGATCACGTCGACGCGCTCAATATACAGCTGACCCGCCAGCCGCGCCCGTTTCCGACTCTTCGCTGGACGCGCGACATCACGGACATCGAGGATTTCACATACGAAGACTTCGTCGTAGAAGGATATGATGCCCACCCATCTATCCCCATGAAGATGAGCGTGTAGATGACGAATGAGTAGTGCTCATCGCGTGCTTTTAGATGTATTTTTGACTCAGGTTGTTCTACAGAGTATCTTTGTAAGCTGCATGTACAGTGTGTATCAGCCGAATCCATCTGTATCACGTGACCGGCCTTGCTGTACACTTGAATTCGTCAAGCATGACTGCATGACTGGCGATGACTGGTAGCTGACAGAATCAATCAGGTTATCGCAAGAGCCTTTTGGTGTCCTAATCTTTGAGATCCGTTTGTTCGTCGGACTTTTTGAAGAAACCGCATGTCGGTCAGCATCGGTGACAGAAGGCCAGGGCTGCCGAGACTCTCTAGAACAGAATTCGTGGAAAATACCTCTGACCGTCCTGATCCTATGCATCTCTATGTCTTCACTACTGAACAGGCGTCTATCGCGGACAGTTGTTCGCACTTTTGTAAAGCTAGTCCATGGAAGGTTAAATTTAATTCGGCGGCAACCCTCTTCAGGTTATGACAGCAGCAGCGTGCAGTACGCTTGTATCAACGCCGTTCAAGACCGGTCGTACTCTATGCATGGCTGACCTACTAGGTCCCCTATAGTTGGAACCTCCAGTTCCTTGGGTGCTCCTTGAATACGCTCGATCCGACTTGCTGGTGGTGCCCCCTTCTTTGCAATGGAATTGCCCATCTATTTGTATTTGAACATCCGCCAGAAGCATGTTACTATTGACGTCCGCGTGTTCAGGGTGATAACTTCCCTCGTTTCCCGCGCAGGCCTTCTGTTCCACGGCGCCCATACTCATGTTGCCGCACGTTTGCAATTGGGCTTCGTTTGGTTTTTGTTTGGACGCCTATCTCTTGAGAAAAGGCCCCCCACCCACGAGGCAAAACCGCAAAGTATTACCCGATACACGCAAGTCTCGTTCACTTTTTCCGAAAATTCCTTTTGGACTCGCCAAAGCGATTGTTCCCGGTGTAGCATCACCGTGTCTGGCCGATCAGACGACTGATCCTGCCCCTCTGCCAGACGTCCAATTCGCGGGTTGTTCCTTTACCATCATCACCTCACAAATGCTCACAAGAGATCGGTTCGCCTTGATCCACCCCTCTCCAAAAAGATTTTGGAGCGGCTCTACACGGGAGTTTTATGAAGTGCAATTTTCCTGAACTTCGTGATCAGTTGCCGTACTTCCCCTCAGAGTTTGAACGCGGAAGCTTTCAACACTGCACAATGCGGACTCTGCACATCGCGGTGGTGAGCATCACCTTCATTTCCGCTTCTCTATAGACTTTTCTCTCGTCAAGTCAACCGGTGGTAGAATCTCCGTATCACCTCCCTATAACGCGTTGGGCACTAGACCCTAAAACGCATCTGGAAGCCGTTTGACCATGCCGCAAAACGCGTATCCTTTCGTAACTTCTCACCTCGCCAGATAGCTGCCACCGAACCACGACATTCCCCCCTCCCCTCTCTCCGTCGGAACAGCTGAAGTATCGTACCGGTGCTGGAAATTATCACGCAACGCAGTCAATCCACTATCGCACCGTGGCAACGAGCATACACCTCCGAGTCACCCACTGCGCAGCCCGGTGCCAACCTCGCCGGTCCAATGGCCGTATGTATCTCATTGTTTAGGTGAAACACTTCAAGGAGATTGACCCCCCACACATACCGCTGAAAGCAGCCCACCGGTCCACTGAGATCTTTGCCGTCGAGACGCGTTGGCCCTGACAAATCCTTGACAAAGCCTCGGGTTCCGGACTCTACTGTGCGCGCACGATCCACAGATACTCTATCTGACGGTCGTTTCATCCCAGCGGGGGTAATGTCCCGCCTCCAGGGCGCATGGAACAGTGTTAGGCCAAACCTATCCCGAGTCGGCACCACAATACAACAAGCACTCCTTATGCGTTGTATTCAGTCCTCTCTTCTGCTTCCTGCTGCTAACTCTCCTTAGAACGCGTGGGACGTCCGGTGAAGTGGAGTCCCGTTCTCCCGCTGCCGCCATCTGGACATCGCCCTTGTGCATAGTGGGGCCAGGCGGTGGGCCGACTGAATTCAGCCACATAACTGCTCACATTCGCGATGACTAAGCCGCGGCCTCAAGTCACGCCGAGCGTCAACACGTTCCCTCCCCAAATTGCGTTTGAGCGGCGCAGTAGTATGTGGCGGCGCAGAGGACGTCTCTGTAAGATATGGCGCCCGACTTGATGCCAGCAGCTCTCGTCATTTTCGCTTTGTGTCGGCGCCATAGCTCATGCGACGCGCAGCAGGCTGTCCGTAAGCTGGCACACCAGAAAACTTGAGTTCGGGCACACAAATAGTTGTATACCGGGCTTGGGTGTATCAAGTCTGGCGTCAGAAGCCAGGTGCAGATTTTCTGTATCTTCTACTGTAATCGACAGAACAACCCGATAGGTTGGCCCATGGCCCAGGGTCATGATGTGGGGCCGGCCCGAGTGCGAAACCCTTGGCCCGGGATTCGAGCTTTTGATTCGAGCTTCTGATTCGAGCTTCAATAGTTTCAATAAGTGACTCTTTTTTGGTTGGTTACTCTAATGAACAATCGTGTGCTGTCGATTCGAATGAGCGCTCAGGAAAGACGTATCGCTAGCTGTCACGAATCACCCCTATATTCTAATAATCTACTAAATGCGCTTGCCATCTCCTCAGCCAGGGTCCAGAAACCTACTAGAAGGTACTTAACGAGGGGCATGACTTTACAGTAAGCCTACTTGGACAACCATGATGTTTACTAACTCGTTTGGTGAAGTTCGGTCATCCTCGGGCTGGGTGAGAGAACACCCAGATTTTTAGCGGACCCCCAAACACCCCCTCATTACGACCGCTCTAACTTACCCGGCGAACTCGGTAGTAGACACTCAGAGCCCTTACATCGTCTCCGACGCAACGTGCCTTCTTTCCTCACTCTCCATGCCTCTGCTATCTCCTTCGTGATCTTTTTTAGCTGTGAAAGGAGGAAATAGCCGGTTCGAGCGCGTTCCTGTTTGTACGAAAGCAATGTTTTGTCAGCTTCTATGTCGCCGAAGAAGCCATGAGTCCAAGTCATCATGACGCTTATAGCGGGCTTATTCCTCTCGAGATCGGGCCTCATGCCCTACGTAAAGACGAGACTGGTGTAGCTCTCATGCACCGCGTTCATAGGCACTTGCGCGTCATGAGCCGTGTCTGTTTCGAGCACTCTGAGCCTTGCGATATATAAAGTATTGATGCCTACCCGGTGCATTATTCCCCCTCGCTACAATTTCCACCAACAGTACATGGACCCTTCTACATCTCCACAGGCTAGCTCCTCCAGCTCCAGTGCCCTTCAACGCGGCAAGGCATGCTTGAATTGCAGGTGCGGTCCCCATCCGTTGATTGATAGCTTCCGAGACTGACCCCCGATCTCTCTGTAGGCGTCGCAAAATGGTGATGCTCCCCGTATCACTTCATCACAACCACTCTGATCTCGCTGACACCTTCCTATTTCTCCGTATAGAAATGTGACGGCGTACGCCCAGTGTGCGGTCCATGCAGTCGGGCCAATCGCCCAGATGACTGCGAGTACACTGATGGCCACGGTCGTTCACGCACCCAAATGCTGGAAGAGACCATCGCCCGACTCGAGGCCCGTATAGAAGAGCTCGAGAACCCGAACAGCAACCCCGGGTCTGTGATGCTCCATGACCCTCGTTCCGCCTTCTTCCAGACCAAACAGTCACCTCTCCTTGGACCATCACATCCTTCTACTTCAGTGTCGCTTTCTCGGGCGGAACTGTCGCTTTCTTCTCCATCGTCGAGCCCCCCTCGCAGAGGTAAGTCCTTTGTCCCGGTTGCCGCATTGATATCCACATTCGATAGGCGCTACCGGATTGACTACCCAGTCATCCACCTCAACGGCGTGGTTGCTTTCTGAGGAACCGCCGACCCACATCGTACAAGAAATGTAAGTGGGGCAGTGACGTGACTCATGTCATCCCCGTTCTGATTCATTGCTGCCTCCGACAGCCTCGATGTATTCCTTCAATATGCCCCATCACCGAATTTCTTTCTTCACCCCACCCGGTTCCGACATTCCATAACTCTTCCCCCAGGAAACCCAGGTCGTCCCATCCCGGCCCTTGTCAATGCCGTGTGCTTGTGGGGAATCCTTTTCAGTCAGAACAAGGAACTCCTTCCGCATGAAACCGTTCTGGCTCCTCGCATCGCCGCTCAGTTGGGGCATGCGATCCCCACCACACCATCCCATCGAACCTTGCAAGTCATCCAGACTAAACTTCTTCTCGCCGATTACTTCTTTCGCGTCGGTAACTTTCTCGCCGGGCGCCACGAGGCATATTCCGCCATGTCCCTCGCCACGGCATGCGGTTTACACAAGATCCGGACGGCACAGCCCACGCCCGCTTTCACGAGTTTCATCGATCAGATCGACCTCTCCTTGCAGGAGCCACGAGACCAGATAGAAGAAGGGGAACGCATCAATGCGTTTTGGGCTGTGTTTTTCGTGGATCGCTGCTCGGCGGTCGCCTTCGGTCCGCCTTTGGTTGTTTCTGAGATGGACGTATCCGGAATGCAGATCGACACGCCTTGGCCGCTGGAGATGGAGACGTATGAACGCGTGGGTACTCGCTGGTGTTCTCGTGGGCGTCGGATCGCTGATATTCTGCTTCCCCACAAATTTAGGGACAAATATACCCAAATCTCCGCACCACTGGGACAGTACGCAGTTTCTTCAGTGGCATGAATAACGGGTGGCCGTGGGACAACCACAACCCTCTTACTCAGCTCAGCAAA